>ARYC01017547.1:0-80350 GCA_000711775.1 Oxytricha trifallax | reverse complement strand
TAATATTTACTTTTAATAGTTTGATTCTTAAAAAATTGGAAAATTGAACTTCATTGATTTCCAAAAGATGATAATTAAGTTGTACGAAGTAACTAATCAATAGGACAAGACTCCAAATTTTGCAATGATTAAGGACATTCTCGATTAGATAGATTGCAATAGGGATTAACTCTTAGAAAGACAAGAATTTACCTAGGCTTTTGAGAAATATACAAAACCTCATATAAGTCAATTAAATTTGAATAAATAGAAATAAGCTTATCAATAGAAAAGTATAATAACTTTGCGAACGAATGAAACATCATCTAAAAATAATATATCATAATAAGGTAAAATTTTTGAAGTATAGAATGAAATTTATATGCAAATTAAAATTAATTGACATGAAAGCTCATATCTCATTTCCAACTGACACCCACCCAACCCTTAGTTATTCTCCCTTGCAAACAACTCTAAATAGTGTCCACCTGGGCAAAGTTTCTCAATAATATCTTTTAATGCCTCTGGTTTTGCAGAGTTTTTCCCAGGTATTCTTTCAATTATGTCATCAGCAGTAAATGATTTCATGGTAGTTGGAACATTTCCTTTTAATCCTATTAGACAAATCTCTTTGCTATGGCGAACATGATAACCAGGTCTCTTTTTGTATTTCTTAGTTTAGCCTTTCTTTAGCCAGCAAATTGAATCAACAATTCTATAATTAAAAATGTTTAGTAATTTGATTTCCTTACCTGTAACCTTTCAGAAGCATGAAAGCTATTGCATCAACGAATTTCTGTGCCACTGTCCACATGAAAAGATATCCTTGGTCTTGCAAGTCTTCGATTTCAAGCTCATAAAGATCTTTCATAGATAAAGTCTAATTAGGAATAAATTGATTTCCACTTTCAGTTTTCAAATCTATTGGCCAGGCGTAGTCAATTTCAACTGCTGAAAATTTTTATCCATATATCTTTTGATGGACACTTGATAAACTTTGCAGAACCCCTTTTTAGTTAAATCTGCATTAATTGGAATCGAGGGGATTTTGTTTAATTCTTTTAAATTATTTCCCAAATTTTCATCTACTTTGTCGAGGATGCCTTGATAAGTTTCTAAGATTTCATCGTATTGCTATCTTTCTTGATCAATTTGTTCTTTTATTTTTTTGAAGTCTATATCGCTTTATTACTAAATTTGTTGAATAGTATCACTAAGAATCATCTACTACTCTGAGTATAAATAATTTATGACTTCTTCCACAAGCTCAAGGAGATAATTAAAGCATTTATTTATAAATTTATTTACAGTATGTTGCTTTTGTAAATTATCGTTTAAGAGATTATTCTTGTAAACTTAGATTTATTAAACAAGATTTTTCTTTGTAAACTCAACTTGATTAACCTAGTTATCTGATAAGCTTTTAATTCTCTAAGCAATCTTTTTGTTTTAGTTTTCAGGAGTGACAAAATTAATTATTACTTTCTCAGCCTTTTTATTTTATTTCTAAATTTATTGGCATTTAATTAAGTGATTTATCATCTAATGCTTGCATTAGAGCTGCTCATTGACTTCACTGAAAAAATCAGGCTTCCTATCTGTAGTTATGTTAATTTTCTCTAATTAGTTTAAATACCCATTTTCCTAAAATGTAGAAAGTACTTAGTTAAACTCTTATCTCTCAACTTCCATTTCTTCATCACCACTTTCAAATGAGTCGTAGTCACGAGTTTTTTACTTGAATAAATCTACAACGTATTCTGATTTAGCCCTTACTGAATTCTTTACTTCCGAAGTGTCCGATACTTATATTTTTTGGCTTGTCTTTAGATAATCTCGACCCTCGACTACCTTAAAACCTTAAAGAGAAATGTTTTGATTTGTGAGTATAGTTTTATGTGAGGTTATTACATGGCCTCTAATATTTTTGGAAGACAGAAGTTGATTTGGCCTATTTAGTTGGCTACAATAAATGCAGAGATATGCAGTTCTGCTTTCATTATCTTTCTTGTTTTTAAAAGCATTGTTAAGATTAGACTACTTGCTTCTACCCATTGAATGGATTATAATTTGAATTTATTATAACTGTTGAGTAATTTCTTCTTGAATTTATACAAAAAACTTGGTTTTGTAATGAATATTTGATTTAAGGTTTTGGATTTATTAACCTTTGGTTTTGAAACAATTTTCATTTCCACTTTTAATCTATTCTAAACATATTATTATAAATTTGTAATTAAGTATATAAATTTCTAGGCAGTTCAATCTTTTAGTTATATTATTACTTTAAATTAGTGAATTCTTTGATAAAATAGTCTGGTTAGACTTTTATCATAAACTATGTTGTTTTATTAATTTGAATTACTCTTAAGTTAATTCGAGGAAACTATATAGCGTTCTACAAATATCAACAGTATTCTATTATATAAGTTTTCGCACTAGTAACTACAGTATTTTATGAATAAAATATTTTAACTTTAAACGAGATTTACTTGATGTTTCCACCTAAAATAAATATTTTATTATTATTTTTTTGTTTGAGCGGATATCCGCGCTTGATTTTAAAAGTAATAAAATAGTTCTTTGATAGTAAAAACTAACTAATACCAAATTTCTTTAGAAAATTTTAAACAAAATTGGCTTGATTAACAAGTTTATTTATCATCATTAAATTTAATTGAGATTGCTAAATAAAAGGTCTGTAAAAACAATTATAAGTGTTACTTTTAAGTCCTTAAAATAATAAATTACTCAATATTATTGAGTTAAAATTAAGGATTAATTTATTAGAGTCAAGTACCTAATTTAGTCTTAATGGTTGACCAACAATTTTTTTAATATAAAATTTTTAATATAAAAGTAGAGAAAACTGTATTTAAGTTATCAGTTATTTACTAACTTATGATTTGAAAGCGCGGATATCCCTCACCTTAAATAACTTTATAATATATGAAATAAACAGTTTAATAGGTGTTCAAGGTTTATAAGGAAATTTTATATTTATTGAAATAAATATATTTAAATAAATTTATGTATAACTATATTGAGCGGATATCCGCTCTATTTTAAAGCGTATATCCGCTTTCTTTTAAAACATGTAAAATTAAAAATTTACTACAATTTATTTAGTTATTATATATTTTATAAAGACGTCTATGGATCAGAAAGATATAAAAGTTGTATGAATTTTTATAAAATTATAATATTGTAAATAATCCTATTTAATTTTATGAAGAATGTATTTATATAAACTTGCAATAGAAAGTATTTATATTAATTGAAATTATTTGTTTTATTTAGAGTGCGCGGATATCCGCGCTATTCAAAGCGGATATACGCTCTTTGTATTCTCAATAAAAATATTTTAGCTTTTTGTTTATATGTGATAAAATAAGTCGAATAAAAACTATAAAATACTAGAAACTAACTATTTTTTATAAAGAAATTTTTATTATAGCATTGAACTCATCTACATTCAATAACTTTTATATAACTTTGGAAATAGTGTTATTTAATTTTAAAGTCTTTTTACCGAAAATTAATTTAGTTTAAGGGTTAATGTTTGAATTGTACAAAGCTTTATATCTGAACTTTTAGATTTTGATTAAATAACCTTATAATACTTTACAATTTGAGTAAAATTACTCAAGTCCCAATACTTTGAAAGTAAATAATAACAAGCTTTAAGCAAATTAATGAATAAATTCATATAAATATTTATTCTTAAGACTTACTAGAGTTCACACTTCCGTGTAATTGAATCTCAGGTTGGCAGTGTGATTCAGTTTCAAATATTCTATAGGCTTATGTCATTAAGTGCATTAGTAATAGATTTTATGAAACATTTTTAGGCCCATTCGCAATTTATGTCTTAAATTTACTCAGAAAGCGATTAAATCTAAGAGTAATGCACCTTCTACCGGTTTTTATCATTTTTTTTTATTTGAGCATTTAATTAATTTTATGTGTTTATTGAGTTGTAAGTTATCCCTCTTTTTATCTACGCAAAAAACCTCTCGACCGGAGCAAGCATGAAATGATAAGGACCTAGATACATAGTGGGTATATTGAGAAGCCTAAGCTTTCGCGTCAAGAATTCACTTCTGTGATAGGATGCATTATCTAGCATAATAATTGTAGTAGCTCTCCAATTTTCATCGCGAATGTCTAAATGATTTACCAATTGCAATAGGAAGTAATAAACGGTTTGGCTACATGTTTTCCCTTTGTTGACAACAAAGAATGCTTCGCTTTGACTTGTGAGTCCTGCAACAATTCCTATTTGATCTAGTCTTTTCGATTAAGTGGTGTGATTTAGTAATCCTCTTGCCTTCCATGACTTTGACCTATTTTGGGTGAACTTGATTTAGCTTTCATCAATATTTATTATAGTTTTCCCATCGAAAATGTTTTGGATAAAGTAGAATGCTGCTATCTATCTCTAAATCTTAGACTTTTAAATGTTAACTCAAGGACTGAGATAATATTGCTTTCTAAAGCTAAGGCTAGTCTCTTCTTTCAAGAATGTTCTTATCCTTGAAATAGAAAGTTTAAAGCCAGTTAAATTCTGCACATGCTGCTAGACTTCCCTGCAACTGTTTAGGCAGCCTCTCATCATTAATCTTATATGCAGCATTTGAGGAGAGGCTGTAGCTACCTTTATTTAAATGGAGTATGATTTTTAATTGCTTTAGCACTTGATTAAGCAGAATTTAATACACTTTTTATTTATCTGTTTGTCATTTTGTAGCGTCATTACAAGTTGCTTATTGGTACCTTGTGCTCTTCAATTAATATTTTTAATTTCTTATGACTTGGAACTTTATTCTGGTCCTTGTATTTTATTTTACGTTTTGCATTTGTGACTTTAAGATTACTATCGCTTATTAATTCAAAGTTTGTTGAGCTATCAATGCTAAGCTAGATCTAACTTTCAATAATTTTATATTGGTCTTCATTCGCTCCGTCGCCATGCAAGAGCTATTCTAAAAGCTCACTTTCTGTGCTTGAATCAAACTTTTTGAAGGTTTTAACTATGATTATTGCTTTGAGAATTGATCTCATAACATCTATTTGGCTTAACATACTCCAGGTTTCAGAGCCAGACTAACAATTCAAGGCTACTTTTCTAGGATCTTAGATTTAATATTGTGGTATTCCAGCTTTCATCTTCTTCAGTACTTGCTTCTCGAGCTAACTAATATCGTAATTTCTGAGCAATTAAATTTAGATAGTTTAGTCAAGCTGAGGTTCGCACTTTAACAGATTTGAGGTATAGTATTATTAGTTCTAATCAACTAAGAAATTTAGATTTTCATTCCCGTTTGATGACTCCTCTTCATCCCCAGTTTAACTTTAGTTATCACCATTAGTTTTCTAGAAAAAATCTGTGATCTTAGATTTCAATGTTCTTAAATGATTCATCGTGAGTTTTAGTTATCAATGATTTGTGAAGTAGGATTACTTTAAAGAGAATTGTATTTACGTCAAAAGTTTTTCTTGATATCAAATAGTCCCTATTTAATTTACTTATTTAATAATTACTAATTAAAATTTAATTATTTAAACTTTGAAAATTAACTTGCACTGTCTCCTGAGATAGATGGAAGGACGACCTGGACTTACTGAAGTGAACGTAAATCAAATACGTCAAAAGATTGGAAGTAAAAAGGAGCTTTATGAGTTTCTAACTTAAGAGTGCAACGCCTATTTACCTAAATTGACTTGTACCAACGTGTATTTTCTGAAGAACATAATAAATGGAGAGAAAAATGTAAACTATTCTTGTCTAAACTTTCATAGTACCTAAAGAGAAATGAAATAATCGTTACTGCCATTCCATAAATCGAGGGACTCACCGCAGATGACTTTATTGATTTTGCTCAAAGGAATCAGTAAGCTCTTTCTTTTCTCCCTGACCAGTGCGACTGGTTGCACTTGGATAAGCAATGGATATGTGATATGATAATGACTATCGACCCTTAAGGCACTTAGCAAATTGTTTAAAAGGCTAAAGAGGACCGAAGAGATAGATTAAATAAGTCCCAGAACATGATAGTGGGAATGCGGCCTGAGTTCGTGCAAGCCCTCAACAACTCATTAAACTTTAGCAGTAATTTTAATTTAATCTCATTTTAACATTAGGGCAAAAAGGACGGTCAGCTTTCCTTCTAAAGCCGGGGTCATAGAGAAAACGAAGACACAAAGAAATTGAAGAGGTCAAACAAGAAGAGCAATAGCTAAATTAGAGCAAGTAAAACTACCTTTAGCAAAATAAAAGAGTCCGGCAAGAGATGAGTAGTCTTCAAGAGCAATTAGAAGAGCTTAATGAATATAAATAGTTAGTAATGCACTTGCATTAATCAGGAATCATTAACGAAGATGGAAACCCCCTTTTTTAGAACTTGAATTAAAATGACAACAATAATGACATGCAGTGATTTCAACACGTTTAGATTTACAATCCTTTAACTTTATTATCAAAATTTAAACACAAAAGATTACTCAAACTATTTATGCAGTATACTTATTATTAATTAACTCACTATTCTTCTTCCAGTCTCATTATTTAATCGATAATCTTGTAACTCTTTTTTATAAAACATTCGAGGTCATCTTGGTGTCTAATTGGCTTTTGCCTTCAACAGAGTTAAGATCATGACTCTTTTTAGTAGCTTATTTTGTTGGGTTAGATTTGGACTTATTCAGTTTCTAGGCTTAAATCTTGTTTTGCTTATCGGTCTTTTCTGTAACTTTTAGGTCTCTTTTCTTGATTGCTTTCTTTGTGGAATCACCCCCCTAGTTTAAATTGGGATCTTAATCACTTATAATAGTTTGCTTTTCTATTATCGACGATGGAGTTTGGGGTTTACTGCTTGTTAGAGCAATCTTATCTTTTAAATGAGAGTCCTTAACATTAATGGGGGACTTTTAGCAGTTCTATTTCTGCACTTCTTCAGTATCATTTTTTTGAATTTAAAGCTTATTCTGTTACTGTATCATTTCATATAGTTGATGGTTTTAGCCTTCTTGTTGATTATCACTCTCATCCTCAAATGAGCTTATTTCCCTCTAACCTTTTGCTATTTATTCTTCACGAGTTGAATCTTCAAGTTAATGTTTCTCAGGACACTACTTAATTTATTACTGCTAATAGGATTAACTTAGCATCGTCTAAAGTTTTGAAAACTTTATATGATTCTCATTTTCCAAGAACTCCTGCCTATATTGAATTGCTTGCTCAACTGTATCCTGCGAGCCTGATATCAGCAACACATGTCTCCATTGCCCTTTATTCTCTAGTCTTGCAACTGCCTATTATTTACTAAGTTGTTCTCTTAGAAAACACATCGCTTATTACTAGGTAAAGTCCACCACTATCCTCAATTTCTTTTGAGGTTTAAAGATCTGTCCCCCTGCCTTGCATATCAGTTAAAAGTAAGACCCCGAATCTTTTGCTGCTATTTCTAATATTAAACTTGCCCTCCAAGTATGCGTCCGCTTTGGAACCCTTAACTCCTTTCATGCTATAGAATTGAAGTTCCCGAAACTTCTTAAAGTATGCATCTATTATCTAGTAAGTCCCCGAAGCTACTATAATCACAGGTGTTTGCAAAGTTTGTTTCATGCACAGTTCATATAGGTACTTACAGTAATCTTGCTAACAGGAATTAAGTAGAATATCAGAAGCATGAACCTTCTTGTCCGATTTTAAGGACGATAGTGTGGGAAACTTTATCTCTTTGGCCCCAAACGCCACATCCAAGCAAATTTCCTCTTTTTAAGTAAGCGTTGAGCCCGTTAAGCATATTAGCTTATGAGGAATCCGAAAGAATCGAATCCAGTCTGACATTGCTGTAGGGGAGCCTTCGAAAACAAGCCAGTCATATTCGTCAACAATTAGTATTGAGCTCTTTAAGAACTCTCTGAACGGCTTATCGTATATTTGACTCTCAAAGTACTTCTAAGTCATATAGTAAACCCCCAGCTTATTCTCATACTGGTTGTAATTAATGTTCAAATTACTTTTAATTATAGTGTTTTGAAATCTCTTTTCATCCCTGAGGATAAGATAATCATTTTTGCCCAAAATTATAGTACTTCTTTGTCGTCCCTTGGTTAATATAACAGCAATGAACACAAATTAAGGTTCTCCATTTCCTATGCCAAAGTTGATAAATTAAAATACCTCGCTTGTCCACATTGAATAGGCTAAGCAGAGTTTTTAGAGAGCCAGGAGGTTGAACCCTATCAGTGTTTCTAGAGATTTTATTTGCTGGGATTGCTTTGTTATGTTTTCTTAAAGTTCATAACAAAACTTTTAAGCCTGCTCATTACCCTTATTGAGTTTTTTGAACTTGCCAACCATTTTGTAAAATTACTAGCCACTTAGGTCTTCTACATGCTTGGGATTCTTTATGATTTGTTTAATGGAGTGAAGATTGCCATTTATTAGGTCTGCGATTAAGTCTGGTCTGTTCTTAACTCCTTTTTCAATTTAGATAAAAGTTATTTATTTAACAACCTCAGCTATCTCGGTAACTTTTCCAATCCAGCTAGGATTTCTTTCTTTTAATTCAACCGATATCTGAGCTATCAACATTGAAAAGTCAGCTTAGTCTAAATAGTCCCATTTTTTAATAAAAGTTTCTTTAATATTGTTTATCAACTAGTCGAGTTCGGTGTAGTTTCTCGATTGACAGAGGGCACATATTTAAACAAAATCACCGACAAGGTTGATTGGAATTTCTCCAATCAATCTAAGACCTTTATTTTACTTAAGAACTTGTATGAAGGGTTTGTTGAGGCATTATAAAGTGTTAGGGAGCAACCTTACCACTTGTGGGTCGACCTTAAATTATGCAAAAGTCCCCACCATAAGGGGAATAATGCCAATATTTTTGCTGTCAAGAAGAACAAGCTCTTCTTACAATTATGAAAATTGTTCAACTTCATTGATGAAAATGTAGTTTGAGAGGCCCAAGGTTTACTCAGAATTTGGCCTTTGGGCAAGAAGAGTCATAGAATTTTTGAGAAGGTCTTGATCTATTACTATCAGCTCGTTTCTGTAGTATAGTAAGGACTAAACAAAAAGTCTGGTTTTTATCTGTAAGTCCATTTTGGAGTTTAAGTTTAGCTCGTGAATAAGCCCAAACATTCCATCGCAGAAACTTGATGAGCACGTAGTTTTAAGATTAATCAAGAACTCCAACAAGCTCTAGCTATTTCTCTAGCAAATCTGCTCTATAAATTGATATCTTTCTTAGGGCTTTAAAAGCATATATTCCCTCAAGTAATTTGACGTTAGCTCTGATTGGATCTTAGCTCCATAGTTAGCTTAAGGTGTAAGTGTGTTTTGTTAGTTGAATATATTCGCTTTAGGAGTATAGAAAGGTACGTATGGTTGCTGTTATTAACTAAAATCAACCTTTATCTTTTGCTGAACGTCAAGGCCAGCGACTGATTAGGCTCGAACTGACTTTGAAAAAGACTTGGAAGTCTTGTTTAAAATGTATTTGCTTATAAATCTGGGAAGATCCTTTGAATCTTTTAAGGGCTTAAACTCCTCCAGCTCGAGGAGTTTCTCTATGTCATAATTTTTTGTTGGAAGAATTAACTTTGCCCTATCAATAAGTAACGGATACTCTGCTCCATCATAAACTGGCTTCCTTCCACGCTTCCTTGCGTTAGTCTCTAAATCTCCTTCATGGGCTTACATACCAAAGAATCCTGGGGTTTCAGCATTTCCAGGAACTAAAACATTCTCTGGGAAAATAGCTTAGTAGTCTTTTTTATTATTGTCCTTATCGCTAAAGGATTGGATTGAGGATTGACTTCCTTGTTCAGTATCCATTTGTAAATGCGCTTTTAATTAAGATTGGCGGTAACTTTCTTAATTTAAATTAATAAGAATTTAAGGTTATCTTAATTAATTCTTAATTAAATCTTAATTCAAATCCCACAGTCTTAATTGATAAAATTTCAATTTTTTAGGCTAAACCTTGCATTTTAGTGTCTTAGAGTCTAAAGATTACGCTGAGATATTCCTCATCGCTAGGGGAAGTGGCAATCATTAACTTCATATAATAATATATTCAAAAAGGAAAAACCAAGACCTACTTCAGCTTTGAGTTTTAGAGAAGCAAAATTGATAAAAAGAGCGCTCTTTTTCTAATTTAAATTAAGAATTAATTAAGAATAATAAGATTAATTTAGTCGAGAGGCCAATCGCACTCCTAACTAGACCTTTATTTGCCAATTCCAAGTATTGTAGCTGGATAAGGTTAATTAAAATGGCTAAGACGATTGTAATCTTGGAACCTAATATGGAAGATACAATGACCAGCTAGCTTTGAGATTTGTCAGGGGATTTTCCAGACAAAAGTTCAACTCTTAAGAGATAAAACTTTAAAGATGAGAAAAAGTATCACAGGTAATAACAAGAAATCGTGGATCAGTATGAAAGGGACTACAAAGCACACTACAGTGAATCTTTTCTTGTATCATGAATGTGTTTTCTTAAAATGTGTTAAGAAAGCTAAAATGTGTATAAATGTTATAACTTCCCCTGCTTATACTATAAACATGCATTTATAACTATTTTGAATTCATTCTATACTTCAAAAATTTTACCTTATTAAGCGAGTATAATTAAAATGGGGAGACAGTTAAAATTAAATCAAAAAAGAGATCAAATAAAATTATGATCATATCAATATACATGTGTTAAGATAAAACAGTCACTAATTTGAAATATGTTTGAGTAGATCCTTATTTAACTTTAATTAATTAATCAACTATCTAAAAATGGAATTTTTGTTTTTTTCAACTTTTCTGATTTATTTCTATTTTAGCGCAGTGATCAAGTTGATGCTGTAGCTGATCTCTAAGTTTTTCATAAATTTTTCATAGATTTCTTCAGGGTATCTTCAGGGTATCTTTTGGTTGTTTTTTTTTTCAGGGTGATCTTCAGGATATCTTCCTTGAAAAATAAAGTGTAGAGAGTGTGGAGTTTAGCATCTCTAATAACAGTGGAAATAGCATCAATATCACCAATATTCTCAAAATCAAGCATTATTAGGAGTCTGAGATTTTTTCTAAAACATCTTGTTTTTCTTAAATTCATAGATGTGAGACCTAATATTGAAGATGATGATGAAGATAATGTTGTTGAAAACGATGAAAAAATCAGTGATGTAAAATTTTGAAATTCTCTAGAATTTCAATCAGACTCCTAATAATGCTTGATTTTGAGAATATTGGTGATATTGATGCTATTTCCACTGTTATTAGAGATGCTAAACTCCACACTCTCCACAGTCTCCACACTTTTTATTTTTTAAGGAAGATATCCTGAAGATACCCTGAAGATATCTATGAAAAATTTATGAAAAACTTAGAGATCAGCTACAGCATCAACTTGATCACTGCGCTAAAATAGAAATAAATCAGAAAAGTTGAAGAAAAAAAAAAATTCCATTTTAGATAGTTGATTAATTAATTAAAGTTAAATAAGGATCTACTCAAACATATTTCAAATTAGTGACTGTTTTATCTTAACACATGTATATTGATATGATCATAATTTTATTTGATCGCTTTTTTGATTTAATTTTTAACTGTCTCCCCATTTTAATTATAATCGCTTAATATACCTCAGGAACCTAGTGGCATCTGACTATTATCAACTCTGCTATCCTTTTCATTTCTCTGCATGAATTCTTCTGTATAATATTCTAAGCATTCTTTGACTCCTTCGTCTTATAAACAGAGAAATTATCAGCAAACAGGATGATCTCTTGATTGCTGTACTTATATTTTAGCTTATGTAAGAACACTATGAACTACTCTAGCTTAATTTAGCCAGGATGACTCACATAACTTTCTAAGCCCCAATCTTTGTTAATACCAGCTGAAATTCAAAGACTTTAATATCATCATATTTCTTTTTGTTCCATGAATTATTTATCAAGGTTTGAAAGTGAGTACAGCTTCATCAGCGTGAAGGAGCTTCATAGCCCACTGCACTTAATCATTCAAATGAATAAAGTATAAATTATAATTATAAATGCCACTATTCACTCGATCACTCTCTTCACTCTGATTAGAGTATTGAAAGAATACCATTTCGTATTTAAATATTTGCTATTGTATAAGGAGAGATACTCATGTCTGTAAATTTACGATAAGACATCATAGCTCACTAAAATAATGGAAACAGTGTCCAATACTTTAAAATATTAGTATCGCAGAGGAAGTCATTTGATACCCAAAGAACTTATATTTCATGTAGGATATTTCGAAGAGCCAGCATTGAAATCCTAAATAGCTAGCAGGCAGTTATATCTAACAGTTGATACACTCTAGAGTAATAGTATTGCCAAAGCTGCATAATAAAGCACAAGTATGCATTAGTTCACATTCATATTCGTACCACATTTAAGCTGCAACAGCAAATAAAAATATTTTTCATTAATAATAAATCCTAATTATCGCTCTTTTTCTATTTTTCATATTGCAAATGGCCTAATTTTTTTCCTCTAATGATACTCACACTATACTCTAAAAATCAAATCATTAAAACACATAATAAAAGGGTTTGAAGTTTGAATGTGAGCACCCCAAAAATTTAGTAAACTCAAAAAGACTTCATCTGATTATTTTTAGAACTTAAACGATATAAAAAAAAGAAACGACTCAACTTTTTGAAAAAAAAATTCTTCAATTTTATTTATGATAGAATTAAATATCTTATCGATTTGAGATACAATAACGAGGGTTGTAGCAAAAGTCTTCCTTTTAGAAGGTTTACAAACTTTGCGTTGTACTGTTGGTCTCTAAGCAATGCACATCAGGTCCACCTTAATAATAAATATTTTATTTTTTTATTGAGACATGTCGCCATTCAGAGGGAAGTTGAGGAGTTTCCTTGGAAAAAAAATAACAAAATTTAATAAATTATTAAATTAATTAATTAATTAAAATACTTCAACAAAATAATCTCGTTATCTTTCATGATAATCTTATTTTGATTAAAGTACAAGAATTCAATAATTCATATATTTGATTTATAATTTAGATTATAGTATCTAATTAAATAAATCTCAAATCAGATTAGATTATGTAAAATTTCTCTTAATAGTCAATTAATAATATTAATAAATTATCTTTATTTTATAGATCTTTAGACTTATAAGTAATTGCAATTTTAGTTAGAATTCTCTGATTTTTCAGTTAAAAATAAATATATAAATAAAGATATCCTTAATTATTTGTATATTTCTCATTAACAAAATCAAGGTCACATTGGTAAATAATGTTTTTAATATTTGCTTACTTATTATTATCTTTATATGCTGGTTTTAATTAATATGTTTTTAATGCTTTACTTATGAATACCACTTTTCTTTGTTTTAGAATCATTATGATTGGGAAAACTAAAATTATTGCCAGAATCTTTATTAAATTTATGATAATATATAATTTTAATAATGAAATTAATTTTTATTCCCTATTAAGGAATTAAAAGCTTTTAAGTATATTTAAACTTACCATTTTAATGTAAAGATCTAAATTTCTATTTATCTCCAATCAGTTTATTATTCTCCTATGGTCAATATTTAAATCGATAAATTTTGTTTAATTATAATAAGTAATATATTTATATTTAAAAACATTTAATATAACTTAATTATTTTGAAATTGTTTTTAAATTTTAATTTTAATACAAATCGATTGTCGATTATTGTATAACAAAGAGTATAAATTTGTGGTAAAAGAGAATTGATTTTTTTAATCAAGGAATTGAATTATAGTAAACGAAGAATGAAGAAGTATTTTAGTTAATTAATATATAATTATAAAAAGAATATTAAAATTTTATAATTTATAGTATATAATTTAAATAATTCTTATTATAGAGAAAAAATATATTATGAGGAAAGGCCTTTGGTACTATATATTAATTCTTTTGCAAAATAATATTTTATTAATGAATTAAGAATATAAAACCCCATTAAGATTTCTTATTATATTATTCATTAGTACAATTTAACTCAATCAATTCCTCTCAAAATTAAATATCTTTAATTTTTCGATTATTTTACAAATTATTAAATTAACTTAAGTATATCATTAATTATGTTTTGAATAGAATTTCATTTTACAATATTTTTTTTTGTTGATATTATTTTTTAATGATTAAATAAATGAATATCAGTAATTTTCAAAAATACAACTTTATAATTTATTTAAGATTATGCATATTCCAATAAAATTTAAATAAATTCATTTATTTAAAAAATCAATTATAAAGAAGAGAATAAGTGCATGTTAAAGTTTTATATAAAATTATGAAAGGATTTGGTAAATACTATATTTAAAAGAATGCACTCACAAAACCACCAATAACTTAAAAAAAATTTGTTAATGATCGATAAAAATAATTAATTTATATAATAAAATATATAGTCTTGTATAAATAAATAATTAAAATTCATAATTTCTCTTAAGATAAAATTTTTGGATAATAAGTGAAATGTAAAATTAATCTAGATCGATGATTAAATATATTTGAAAAAAGTCTTAAAAAATCGAGATAAGTACAAAAGTAAAGAAATAAGGGCAAATTACAATGATGATATCTCAAGGAGCAAATATGGAAATCCCGCAAGATATTCTGACTATACCTCACAGCTGTGCGGTATATATTAAAATCTGCCCACTTCATGCCACATCTGTCTTAATTCAGCCCTTTTATAGGGAAACCTCTCTGGGCTCTTAATGCCCTTTTTTTAATAAATACTTAATTAAATATAATAAATTTAGGAATAATTAAATTAACGCAATTTATTAAATTAATCAGTACCTCAGAATTTAATTCTCTATAGAGAAATCCAATTAGATTTAATATATTTAAGTTTTAATTAAAAATTAAAACTATATTATTAAAATTAATATAAATAATTAATAATCTTTTAAAAATAGGGCTTTATAGCCAAGTCTTAATTCTCTATTAAGAATGTGAATTAAGACAAAAGTGCCTTGCTATGGGCTCACAAGTTATTTTATGAGCGCAAGAGCGCATATTATTAGCGCTCATGCGCAAATTTAGTGACCCAAAATATCTTGGGTTATTTCATTTTATACATTTTAAGATAGCTTCATTGAAATTTACTCTCTTATGCAAAAATATTCCCTTCTTGCATTTTTATTAAGACTTAAATTAATCTTAATTATATGTCATTCTGTATTAATCAAAAAATTCATTTATTCTCAAAAAATTTTACCTTATCTAAATATTAGATTCTCTTAAAGGCAAAATGTCTTCAAGAGTTTGTCTTACTTTTATAAATTCAAAACCCCAAAATAGATTAATATGTTTTATAATATTTTTAAAATGGGTAAGATTAGGGATTATGGTTTCTTTGAGATATGAAGCATGAAATTATTCTGATTTATGAATAAAATAATATTTTAAGAACCTTTTCTGAACTTAATTTCTCTATAAATTCTTTAATAGAAGTATTTCTAAGGAAGACATTGTAACCCCTCTCTTCTCATAAAAATTTGACTCACCCATAACACATATAAAAATTAAATTTTTCAATTTTATGAGGAAAAAAAACTTTAAGCTTTGAATTGTCTTCTACTTGAACACTTAGATATTTAGTAAGTATTATAAAATATAAATCATATATTTTTTAATAAATCTTTCCATGCTGTAACTAAAATTTTTGATTATTAAACTTGATAGGTTTCCCAACACCCCTCTCTTTTTATTGATTCATTTTCCTTGAGGGTAACATCAAAATACAATTTATATTTGAGAATAAGTTAAAATTATTAAATTCTTTTTTTATTTAAACTCAATTCATAATTAAAATGTAAGTCTTATAATTACAATTTACTGATTAAATTAATTTATTTTATCAGACATGATTATATATTCCTGGTTGGTTTAATCCCCAGTATTAATTTCTGTAAAGCATTAAATAATAATAATAATTTTATCAGACTATGTTGAACGATTTTGTCTAGAATGGAAAAGATAGTAAAAAAAAGTTATAGATGTAAATTTAACAGTAGCTCCTATGGTATAGCAATTTTCCTATAAAAGTATAGCTTGCTTGAACATACTTTTGAAGATGGATTCAGATCCTGACATATTGCAGAACTTGAGCTTCTTTTTGGATGTATGTCATACCCATAAATCTAGTAAATTATCTTCTATAAAGTGCCACATGAGGCTGAAATGGTGTTTTCCAATTGTTACAGAAAGGTTCATGATATTCATAGATGTCTAAAAATTAGCAGCAGAGAGCAGTAGCACCCGGTGAATATATTTGGGCTAGGTGAAAAGAAATGCCCATAGATTCCAAGATCATCTCGACATCACTCGGCCTTCTAATCATAATTTGTTCCTACATTCTTGATTACTCCGACTTATCACGTTATTTAAATCAGTATCTCCCTCAAGGACTCTCTTTCCATAAGTTTGCCTCACATTACTTTTTTTCACTTTAAATGTTGCATTCAAATATAACAATTATTTTATATTCTCTCAAACTATCTTCCATAATGATTCTTATATTTATAACAATATATTAGGTTTAATTTAAGGTTAACTATTTATATTCAAAGATCATTATTTCACTTATCAATTAAATTTTTAACCATTAATTATTTACTAGAACAAAGTTGTTTCGACTACATTTTCAAACTGCTTCAATAGATTAGAGATGAATATTTTTAATTTGTATTTCTGTAAGTTTATTAATAAGTGTAGAGAAAATTTTGATAATATTAATTTATACTCAAAGTAAATTGTATTTGAATGTTATCCATTGAGAGCATGGATCAATAAAAGGATTGGGATGTAGTGAAACTTGTAAAATCAATAATCAAAAATAATTTCTACTGTATGGAAAGTAATATTTTATAAACTTTTTGATTTTTCTATTATATAATAGTTACTAATTATCTAAGTGTTCATATATGGGAAGATTCAAAGTCTGAAATTATTTTTTTATAAAAATTGAAAAATTTAATTTTTATGTGTAGGATCAAATATGTATTTTATGAAAAAAGAAAGGAAGCGGACTTGCCAAGAATTTCTATTTTTTTATCTTTAATTAAAATATCTCTATAATTTCATCAAATTACAATGAATTCAGTAATTATTTTGTAATACTTATTCTATTCAGTATTTTTTAACATTATAAATGGAAAAAATTTTCAATAAATTTTAGCACTATTCTATTATTAGAAACTTTTTTTACCCGTTATTAATATCTTCATAAAATTCTTGCTTAAGAATATTTAAAACAATTTAATATGATTTCCTGACATAAATTCATAAGGTATTCACAGTACATAAGAAAATAAAGGAATAAAAAAATGATATTTTAAATTTTTTCCTAAATATTTAATAAAAGCACTTTAAAAAATTTCAATTAAATTGGTGAAAGATATTTCAATAGAGTACTGATATAGATTTTAAATTTTTATTATTATAAATAAATTTTGATTAAAATCATATTAATCAATAATTTATTTATCTCTTAATACAGAATTTATTCAATTTAAAAGTAATAATTAAATTTTAAATCATGTTTGTAAGATTTATATTTAAAATTAAATTACACTCTTATTAAGTTAATATTTAATATTTTAGGTTTCAATACATAATATATACTAAAATTGGAGTAAATATAATATGAAAATAAGAAGCTTTATATATGACATTTTTATAATATCAGGACTTTTTAATAAATTTTACAAACCATCTCAAGAATTGAAGATAAAAAATTTTGGAGAGAAAGTTTCCTGGAAAGAGGAAAAGTTCTTCGCAAATGAATTTTATTATATAATTCTTTTTATTATTCATTGAAAATGATATATTCTAATTTTTTTTAAATAGGTAATCTACTAGAGGAGGACAGTTAAAAATTATTTTTTTTTTCAAAAATAATAATAATGAAAAATAAATGTAATCTCGTCCCTAACAGGATTAAATAAATTAAATCATTTATATAAAAAAGTTTACCAAAAGCTTGATTTTAAATAAGATTTAAGTTTCTGTAAATAGAAATACTATCTCAAATGAAAGTAGATAATACAAAATATAAAAAAGAATTAATTAAATTACTCGAATAATAAAAAGTGAAAGACCAAAAGTGTTTAGTTAAAATAATAAAAAATTAACTAAAAAAATTATAAAATTTTACTTGCCAGATAACTTCCTTAATAATTCTCTTTATCTGAGCAGAAAATTCTCGCCCAAAATTTTATTTATAATTATTTAGTCATCAATTTTTTATTGGTAATAGAAGTAATAAATTGATAACTTTGAATTACAAATACATAATATAGGAAAATAAAGAAATTATTAATAAAAATTAATAACAACTTTGTTTATAACTCATTTTCCGAAATTGCCCCTATCAATCAATCCACAAATAATGATAATTAAGGGGAATTAAGGTTATAATTGAAATCAGGCATCCTAAGACATAAGGTAAATTGTTCGTTATTATTTTAATATTATTATTGATTTGAAAGTTTTTAAATATTTGCAATTCTAAAAATTTTCCCCACTATAATAATATTCAGGAGAAGTTAAATAAATGGGACTTACTTAAATATGTAAAAGCTAAGCTGAAGCATAGAGGCTATTTAATAAATAGAATCAATTAATATTTTTAAACATATAAGTGTAAGATAATTAATATAGCTTGCAAGCTTATCAAATTTAAAGGTATGCTGTGAAATATATAAGATGATTAATTAAAATTAATTATAAAGATTCAGATTATATTCCTTATTTAATATATTTAGTATTATTTAATGATAATTAAAAAAAATCTAAATTCAATGATATTCAATTGCTTAAATATTACAATTTCTAGCTATTATCTTTGTTATATACTATATATAATGATATTTTTAAAAGAATAATCAAAAATAGTTAGGTATAAATATTAGAGGCACTTATTCATCTTGCTACAGTAAAATTAAGTTTCATCTTTATTAAATTTCTACTGGTTTTTATTATTTTATTTGTAAAATATCATTTTATAGAGATTTTAACAAAGGAAATAACTATAAGTTATAATTTCAATAACTTTTATTAATTACTCATATATATATGGTATAAGAAAAATTCAAAAACACATATTGAAAATTCCTCATTCAGTCGTTGGAAATGGGTACCTTGAAAACAGTTCAGAGCAATATAATCTGTGGCACCGCAATATTGAACTTAAAGGTGAAAAAATAAGGTAGGTAAATATTCTAAAAATAATGCCATATTTAATAATTAATGGCCCCTATTATTATGTATATATGTGTAATTAATAAAAGTGATAATTATATATAGAGATCTATAATTAAATTTAAATCTCTTTTATAATTTCTCTTTCCTTATGCGATTCACTACCACTGCCACTATTATTTTAATATAATAACATTTATTTTGCAAAATTTTCAAATTAAATGTAATACTCTACTTATATTATTACATTGTATTATATATTGTAAATTATCCTTTTTCTAACTCGCTTTAATTGCTAGCATTTAATAAAAATTTAAATTATGAAAATATTCTCATTAGAATCCTATTGTAATCTTTTTAAGTATACTATAATATTCAATGTTTAAATAATTTATAAAACTATAATATAACGAAATAATTTTTGGGGTTTTACTCAGATACACAGTGTACTATCATATATTATCAATTTAAATTTTTTTAATTAAATTTAATGTTATTCATAAAATAAAAAAAATTAATTTAATTAATATAATGAAGATTTAGTTACTAATATATATTAAAACGATATTAAGAGAAATTAAAACTGAAAGTCCCGCTCTCTTATTCAAAAGCAATAGGTATGTATGATCATAAAATATGACATGTTTTCAATTTTAGCTAGATTAAATTTCTTATTTTAGATTTTTTTTTCATATCAGTTCTGAATGAGTATCATATTTTTTTGTAAATACAATTATTGACAAATTTTTTATTTTAAAATTTTTAATCTAATAATAATTTATTAGTTGATTAACAAATTAGAAGGTAATTAGAAATTAAATATAATGCCAAATTAATAAAATAACATATCGATTTACTCTTATGAGATTTTTTTTTATAACTAATTTGGTTTATTTTTAGCACAATCTAAAATGTTTAAGAACATATTTTTAATTTTATAAAATTTAAAATAATTTATTTTTTTATCATTGAATATATTCAGTTTATTCGAACTCGAAAAAGAAAGATTCAAATAAAAAATAAGAAAGATTCAAATTTATTTAGTATTATTTGAATTATAGAACTTTGAAATATTATTAAAAGAAATAATTAAGAACCTTTAAATTCAAATGTATAAATTTTATTATTTTAAATACAAATAATAGTAATAATATTTTTCAGAAAATCTTAGCTAAATCAACTTAATCAATTATAAGCAAAGAAGCATTAAATTTGAATTTATTGAAACTAAAGCTATCAGTACTAGCATTTAAGTATTTATTTAGCTTGGATTAATTTCATAGTATGTTATAAAACTGATTAATGAATTAATAATTGCAATTTATTCTTAACTAAAATCAATTGCTATTAAAAATTAAAAAAAAATATATTAAAAAAATGTCCAATTTTCATCAATATATTGTTATATAATTTGATATAAATAATATTGATTAAAATTTACCGAAACAATATCTTTTGAAATTTTGGTAATTTTTTGTTAATTATTTTTATTTAAACAAATATGATTAATTTATCAATAATTTTAATTTGAAAATTAAATTACTAAGTTAATTATATTTAAATTAGGTATATTTAAAATCAAATTTATAATAGCGGAGAATAAATACCCAAAAAAAATATCCTTAATTACATTGATGATAATAGAGTGCTTCTATGTCTGTGACTTTTTTTTCACAAAAAAACATCGAAATCCTTACTAAATCTGTGAATGATCAATTTTTACCCTTTTGATAAATTTAACTTCCTATCCCCATAAAACATATCAAATTTTATTGAAATTTACAGCCATCTTCTGAATAGAACTGATTCATGACATCCTGATCATATGACAGTGATATATTAATTTAAAAATTATATTAATAATAATAATAATAATAATAATAATAATACGATCACATTGAGGTCTCTGGGGACCCCCGATCAAAAATATGTTTAATATATGTAAGGGTCAAGCCCTTTTAAATTAAGTGTTCAGGTATTTGAACAGTTGTCGTCTCCTGTCTATTTCATCAATTAGTAGTGTAATAAAAATTATATTAAATTAAAAAAGTAATCTACTTCTGGGAAACATAATTAATAAAAGTAAAATAATTAAAATTGTTCATTATAAAATAATATTATTGTAGGAATACATTTGATTTGAGAAAATAAATTAATATTAAATAAATAAGGATTAAAATTTGTGGCAGTTAGCTTTGGTAAAGTATGCAATATGGGAACTTGTTAGATAAAAAATTCATAATCAGCTTGACCTTACTATTGGCGATACCTCTCTAAAACATCCCCTTAAGCGAGATAATTTCACCCTTGAATATTGGAAATAAATTAAACAAAACAAATCACTCAATATTCAAGGTGAATTATCTCGCTTTAAGGGATGTTTTAGAGAGGTATCGCCAATAGTAAGGTCAAGCTGATTATGAATTTTTATCTAACAAGTTCCCATATTGCATACTTTACCAAAGCTAACTGCCACAAATTTTAATCCTTATTTATTTAATATTAATTTATTTTCTCAAATCAAATGTATTCCTACAATAATATTATTTTATAATGAACAATTTTAATTATTTTACTTTTATTAATTATGTTTCCCAGAAGTAGATTACTTTTTTAATTTAATATAATTTTTATTACACTACTAATTGATGAAATAGACAGGAGACGACAACTGTTCAAATACCTGAACACTTAATTTAAAAGGGCTTGACCCTTACATATATTAAACATATTTTTGATCGGGGGTCCCCAGAGACCTCAATGTGATCGTATTATTATTATTATTATTATTATTATTATTATTAATATAATTTTTAAATTAATATATCACTGTCATATGATCAGGATGTCATGAATCAGTTCTATTCAGAAGATGGCTGTAAATTTCAATAAAATTTGATATGTTTTATGGGGATAGGAAGTTAAATTTATCAAAAGGGTAAAAATTGATCATTCACAGATTTAGTAAGGATTTCGATGTTTTTTTGTGAAAAAAAAGTCACAAACCTAGCCCCCTAATAATGATAACAATAATTTAATAAAAATAAATTATGAAATTATAAATAAAAATAATTCAATCTATTTTATTTGAGCACTATTTTTAATTTAAAAATAAACATTATATAGGTAAAGCTTAACAATTATATATTGTAAAATATCCTTGCAACTATAATTAATTGAATAATTATAGATTAATTTTAATCTATCTTTTTAATTTAAGTTTTATGCCATTTAAATTTAGAAATATTTTTTTAAAAATTGTTATTTAGGGATTTTGTTTTTAAAAAAATTACATTTAAAAATTAACTTCATGAGTATGTAGCACATTTTACATAAAAACTGTATTTTTAGTTGTAAACTTTATAATTAATTTTGAAAAAATAAATCTATTTGAGAAAATTTAATATATCTTTATGTATTCTTGAACATATGAAATTATGAATAAATACTTTTTTGGTTATTAATTAGGAAAAAAAGGTGAGGGGGAATTTTCCTACACTATTTGAACTAATATTTTTATTCTTATTAACTTAATTTTATAACGACTACTCATTACTAAAATTATACTTAATTTATTAATTAATTAGTCAATATCTAAAGTAGATTTGTTTCTAAGTATCTTCCTAGAACTATTTTATTTCTTCTGAATACCAGATAATCTTAGACCTTTTAGATATTTTAGTCTAGTTTGACCCACTATATACAATTTCATAAATATTTTAGATGATTCCAAGTGTTATCAAATATATAGTTGTTAACTAAACTGCAGGTACTCTACTCTTTATTTCATACCTCAATTTCCTAGAATTATTTAATAGGTATAAATTTACAATTTTTGATATTTTATAAAAATTAATATTACATTTAAAAATATACAGGAAACTTCTTCTTGTTCATGAAACATCCCCTAAAAAATATATACATACATTAAAATATTGAAGGTAATCTCAGCTCTCTCATTTAATTGAGATCCATATTCTTCCCCACATCTGTTCTCAACCCTTTCCTAATTTTTATATTTCTTTTTTTTACATAAATTATGGGGAAGTTTCATGCCCAATCTTATGATACAAAAGAAATTATTTCGGAAGAGTTCCTGTTAAGTAATAATTTCTTTGAATTTTATTCTGAAGATATGTTTCTTGATTAAAAAACATATGAGATTTTTTTATGACTCTGTAATTTAATCGATTATTTATTTAATTTATTTAAATCTATTTAATAAATTTTTTTTTTTATTAGTATATCCTATTTTCGGCATCTTAATATTTATTAATGAAAAAAAATTATATTTTAATCTTATTTAAATATGATGAAATTATCCAATGAAAATATATAAGTTAGTTTTCATATTATATTTTATATTTAAAGAATGTCTAATTTATCCTCTTTTAAATTTTTATGTTAAGAGATATTAGTTAAATGTTTAATTTTTTTCACAAATATATTTATGTATTTATATGTTATAAAATTAATTGCCAGAAAAAATTTTCTCCTGCCAGGAAACTCTCCCATCTTTCGAATATATTTTTCATAAATGAACTTAACTCAATCATAAATCTCAAGTTAGTATTATATTTTTTTCCTTCTGAATCAGTCGATCTTTATTGACTCGCGATCCACTAAGAATAAACTTTAAACTCAAACATTCAAAACCCCAAAACCCCTTCATGAGTTTTATAAGTGTTTTGATTGATGAGGGTAATGTTGAGGATTAGGGTTTCTTTTTGATTAATTTCATTTTCAATGTTAGATTCATTTTTATTTTCAATTTTCATGGTTGAGATTTTCATTCCTTCATATTTAATCATCTCTACATCTATGTTTTTTGCTATGTAGAAATAAATCCACTAAGAAATTTTATATGAAATTGTATTGGTTGTTTGCTTTACTTATATACTTAAACTATCTAAATTTTATAAAAACAGTTTCTTATTATTATTATTATCATTTAATGCTTATAGGAAATTAATACTGGGGCTTAAGCCAGCCAGATAGTTAACAGATTCTTGTAATTTCTTGAGACTCCATTTTTTAAAGAACTTTGGTAATAATATAGTTAAAATAATCTAGTACATGGTACCAATAAAGTTTTGAACCAAATTGGAACTTTTCCATTAAAACCTCATTAGATTAAAACTAGGTACTAATTAAGTTTTGGTACTATTAAAATGGTACCAATTAAAATTAAGTTAATTTGGTACCAATACTAATTAAATTTAAACAAATTTATTACTAATTTAATGGAACTAAATTGATAAAAATGGAAATCAATCTCTGAAACTTGTTACAGTTTTCACTAACTTTCCCAATTTCTCTATAGAGGGTTGACCTCCTATAATATACCCATATTTAATAGGTATTAGAAAATTAATGAAAATTTAAAAACAAAGTTTTAAGATTGATTTCCATTTATAATACTTCTTGATCAAAAATATTATAAGAATGTTGCTATCAATCACCTTAAAACCTCTCATTTTATACTTATATTTCATTTAAATTTTTCTTATTTTATGAAACATTTTTGTATTTATTGAGAATATTTTTTAAAGGACGCAGTTAAAAAGAAATTGAAACATTGAATTGTCATTGATTATATTTTTATGAAAAACTTCAAAAATAATTGTGTATAGATGTCAATTTTTTATAATGATGCAGTCGTCAATTTTCATAAAAAGCAATCAGTTTAACTGAAAGCTTTTGAAAACAATGTAAAATTTAAAAAAATGTCACTCATATTAATCCTTTTCAAATAAAAATGCTATTACAAGTATATAATTATGAGAACATTTTGGTAGATTATAAAAATAATAATAATATCAAACTTTCATATTTTCATAACTAGTGAAAATGATGCTTCCTAATAAAAAAAAACCCTAATCCCCAACATTACCCTCATCAATAAAAACACTTATAAAACTCATGAAGGGGTTTTGGGGTTTTGGGGTTTTGATTTAAATTATATTTTAGCATAAATTTGACTTATTAAATACTTTAGAATTTTAAAATTTTTAAATATCTTAAATATACCTCATTAGTTTTAATTCACAACATAACAATAATACATTTGTTTGATCAGTGACCAGGCAACGAAGGAGTGGCCACCCCTACATGCAGCTGGAGGACACTCTTTTGAACCCCCTATCACAAATTTTGGTTCGGTTGCCATCTACTAAGAATCTCTAGCCTCCAACTTACCGACCTTTACAACATATGTATGACTGCTCACTAATGAGGTTTTTTAGTTAGTTTTCATCTAAATATAATGCAGAAATGCAGAGGAGCTTACTTAAATTTCAATTTTGTTGGGCCCATCGAAGCAGCAAAGAGACAACTTCTAGCAAATATAGGAAAAATATTTAAATTAAATGTCATGCTTAACTTTCTAAATCTTTTACTAAAATTAAAAGTGATTTACTTTACGGAAAAATTAATCATTTTCCTGAGTTTTTATTATTAATTTATATGTTTAGAACTCTTTTTTTTCTTCAATTTATTGAAAAAGATCATGAAAGTTTAACTAAATACATAGAAAAAATTATATTGTAACAAATATATTTAATAATAAAGGCATAATTCAACTCAGTAGATATTATATTTTTTTCACTTAATGCTTTTAAGACTTGTGAATATGATTTAAAATTATTAATTTTAAAAATAAAGAATCATGAAATATTTTTTTTTAATTGAAAGATTATTATTAATAAGACAAATACTTATATATACAAGAAGGTATAAATTAGTTCATTGTAACTATTGGGGCAACTCGTTCCCAAAAGATGTCCAGCCCTATCTGACATTGTGAGGTTTGGCAAAGATTTCAAGGTTTCTCTTATCGGGGCATATCTTCTATACGAAACCATAAATCTCCTGGCTTTTAGGAATGCTCTCGAACTGGAGCTACAATAACATTTTCTGCCCTGTGATAAGATACTATGTCATCAACATTACCCTTCTTTGCTATTATGAATTTCTCGAAGCAATGTGCTGTGTAAAAGCCCCAACCACAGTGAATTTTGCCTGTTTTAGTCAACTTCAGCCACATGCCTTCATCGACTTCCTCATAACCATGCTTCTTAATGAACTTTTGGGCCAGCTCCCGTTTCTAGTTGACCACCCAAATAATGAGAATTCCTCTCTCTTACACAAGATGGATAGGCATGTTCAGGAACTCCTAATCAGAAACAGTATCGTAAGGTAACTCTGCTTTAATTTCCAGAAGGTCCATCATTACAACATCATACAATCTTCCATACCGCTGTAACACTCCTAAGCAATGTCCTACCACATTTTCAAGTCCTTGATATCTCCCCCGAAAACTACTGGGCTAGTGAATATTTTATTTGTGATTATTCGCAGTCTTTTCTTAATCGCAATAAGTTCATAGTTCTTGTATATTCTGATTTTGACTATCAAATCTCCCTTGTAAATTCCATTCTTTTTCTGTTTTTTAATCTTTTCCTTGATTATGTTAGTATCAACTGGTTTAGATTTGCAAGTTTTGATATGGCGAGTGCAATTATAGCTTCTGCTAAATCATTTCTTGCAGAAAATACAGGTGGTCATCATCTACTTTTCCCAATCTCTTGTCATTTTGTGCTCCTCCTTATGCTTTTTATGCCTATGTGACCTCAAAGAGTTGGACGTTTCATAAGATTTATCGCAGTAGTTGCAATCTATCCTCTCTGTGTCATCCACTATTGGCAGCTTATTTCTCTTCCCTAGCATCCTAGTACTGAAATTATAATAACTATTACTCTTTCTATAATTTTAGGGTTGAGATCTTATAGGTTCACGCAGGTTAGAGAATTGAATATTTAAAATGAGCAAATTGTAATTTTCTTTCCCTTAAAATGAGCAAAATGTTCCCTTTTTGTAATGTTCCAGTATATAACTATGTAATTTTGATTTCAATTTATTTCTGAATTTATCTTAACTTGTGAGAGATGGGACATGGAGCGAATTCATTTTTAAATTATTCCCATTATAATTCTATAATTTATTAAATTGTTTAATTATATTTATTTTTAATGGCTATAATATTACTTGTCAAACTAAAGGTTTTTGATAGTGGCACAATCGTGTTAATAACCTCCAAATTTACTTAATAAAAAGTTTAGCTCAATACCAACTACATTTCTTACTAAAGTTCTTATTGTAATATATTCAACTAATTATACTTCTAGGATAAGTTTGATGAAATTTTGCCAGCTTTTATTTAATACAAGTGTTATAAAATATGGGAGTCATTTTTAATAAATTAAACTCTAAAGATAATAAAATAACTAATACTATATCTTAGTTTTCTTTGAGATAACCCAAACTTTATCAATATTATTTAAATCATTACATTAAAGTAAAAAGTACATTTTCTGTTTTAATGGGGAGTCTTTTAACACAAAAAAATGAATATACCAAATGTATTTATAAAAAAGAAATTTCTGACTTTTAAAAAGCAAAATAAAGTATCTATGAATATGAGTGTTAAAAAACCAGTATAGCAATAAAATATAAGGCAATTATACTAAATGTGAATTTTAAATTTTGTAAGCTTACTCAAACTTCACTAATTTAAGCTTAATTAAATAATTAAAAACTATAATTACAAATGTATTTATTAAATTTATTTAATATTTCTGGTCAGTACATAATTTCCTATTAATTATTGAATTATAACCTTATTTTGATTAGCTGGCTCATGATTCAAATTTATATACCAGAACTGTATTTAAAATCACTATTAACTTAATCTATTATTTAAACTTACTTTAGAATGGTAGACAGTCAAGTCATAGCGCATGATTATAGAGAGCTACAGCATAAATTCAGCTCTAAATAAGATTGGATTACTTTCTTGAAATATAATAGTAATTATTTTTGCCTATTATTATTTTAGAGGGATACTTCCTCCCACCTGATCACTTGATTTCGATTAGGTTTATTAAAGACTTCCTTTCAGGGACCAAGGAGCTTCTCAAGAGCGCGGATGTCCAGGTGTTTAATGTGCCTTACTATGACGAGCTCTCGGTAAAAAAGATTTTTGAAGAGATTAAGGAAGACACATAGATTATGAGATTCATGAACTATTACGAAGATTACCAAGTGCTTCCTGACAGAAAGTATATGTACGGTGTTCTCGGCACCCTCTGGCCAAACTATGTCAGTGAACTTATCAAACATGCAAATAGGATAAGATTTATTAAAGATGCTGAAGAAGACAAGCAGGATAAAATTTTAATAAGAGAGGACATATTTAAAAAGCTTTAAAGTGAACCATTCTTCTCTAGTAAGTAAAACTAATTTAGAATAATATGATTTAGAATCGAAAGGTAAAGCCCTATCACTTTTGAAGTTTAAATCAAAGCCTCGAGCGTAAAGGAAAAAGAGATAATATCACGAGATATCTTAAACATTTGAAAAGTTTAAGTAAACGGCAGAGGGACACGGGCCAGCTAACATCATGAGAGAAGATGAGTACGACAATAAAAATTCCTAGATTAAATAACGCTTAGGGGATGAAGAAATGGAGTGAATGTTATTATTATAAAATTTAAAGCAGTTTCATTCGTGCAAATTTATTTTGCTAACATATTCCTACATTTACTTTATATGTCTGTCTATAATTTTTTATATTGTTTGTTTATCTACACATTCTATCGCTTTCTATATCAATTCGAGATGTTTAGCTTGGTTTTAGCTAAAGTCCTTATAAACGAGCTAGGTTTTATAGCGGTGCTTGACTATAGAAAATACTTCTTCAATACAGTGATACTCTGAGCTATAGGGAGCATTGAAGATGCACTCCCATCCATAGCTCCTAATATGGCTTTGCACACAACGAGTATGATGGACTCGTAAATTGTCCCAGAATATAATGACACCTCCGCCAGAGTTTATTACATGGAGGTACTCTAGAAAGCTCTAACAATCATGAGCATTGATTGAGAATGGCTTTATCATGTAGCCCTCCAATCCTTTTTCCCAGCTTATGCCTACTATTGCTGCATAAGTTTTTAAAGAGGTCCCATACTTGCTTAGCTGGCAGTTACTGTAAGGAAGAGCCCATGATTTGGCATTCTACTGGAACGGTTTGAAAATGATTTCATCAATGTAGATTATTTTATAGAGTAGCTCTACTTTCAAAGTGAGCTTACTAAAACATTCTGATCGCTATAATTTAAGTCTTTCGAGTTATACAGTATTCATCCGTTTTTAAGTTTTCATCACTTTGTATTTTATCTTATGTTTTTAGTATATTCTCCAGAGCTAAGAAGCGGATATTGTATGCTCAGGAAACTCCCTATGTAGCTCGATAGCTCTTAATTAAAGAGATAACCCTTATTATTTTTTAAGAGTTGTTGCAGAAATGGCGTGTTGAATGAATGCTTCAGACAGTATTTATCGTTTCTTTGATCTTTTTATCTCGATTTGAGTATCTAGAAGTGCACATGTATTGAAGTATTTCTTAACTTTGTAAGCAGGTACGCCAAGGATGAATGAAACTTATTTATAGCTTGCTATAATTGATTGAATAAAGCAGGGGTTTATGAACCATGTCGTAGCCAGCACCCATAGGTTTTCAGTCGTTTTAAGTGCTTGTCTTCTAGTCTTATCATTTCTTATATTCTGTTATATTTATATTTCTAATAAATGAATTTCACTTTATTTTTAAAATATTATGAATATACACAATAGTAATTATGATTTCATTTCATGAGCAAAAAGATTAACGATAGAAAAAATCTTCAAAAGATGATAGGAAAGGCGAGAAGGACAAAAAGATTTTATGGTGTTGAATGGGTGTAAAAGGGTATCATATTTAGAATTAATAACTATGATAAAATAAGAAATTTGATAATTATCTTGAAAATTTTGAACAAAATTAAGCTTTAAAATTTGTATGCTTAAAAATATTCATTCTTAAATTAAGCAATCATTTTTTAATAATCAAATAAAAAAATTATATTTATATTATTTGGCAATTTTTTTAAATTACAAAAAATGAACTTATTATAATAATTTTATATCATTAGGGTAGTGCTCTCATTGGTGAAGGATTTATTCTATAACAAAATATTTTTCGTATTTTAGATCTAACCAAATAACTAACTCATTCGTCAATTTGTAATTTTGGAACTTATATCATGATTCTGAGTATCAAAAGAACCACCTGATAATATCTTTATTGAAAATTAATTATTTTAAAAATATTAACGATTTAAAATGTTTTTTTAATTAAATGTGTATACAAGAATATACTCTTTTTCTAGATTTAAATAATATTTTAAAATGGTAAATATAGAATTTTAAAATTTTATTTAAATCTACAAAAAGAGTATATTCTTGTATACACATTTAATTAAAAAAACATTTAAAATCATTAATATTTTTAAAATAATTAATTTTCAATAAAGATATTATCAGGTGGTTCTTTTGATACTCAGAATCATGATATAAGTTCCACAATTACAAATTGACGAATGAGTTAGTTATTTGGTAAGATCTAAAATACAAAAAATATTTTGTTATAGAATAAATCCTTCACCAATGAGAGCACTACCCTAATGATATAAAATATGCTAAAAATGTTATTACCTATTAATTTATAGTTCTAAAAAATATTTAAACTTTAGATTTTTATAAACAATTTAAGCATTTTACTTTAAAATTTATATATATATATATATATGTATATATTGACACAAATATTTCAAAAATAAGATGTTTATGACATTTAATCTATAAATTAAATTTAAATAAGCATAAATGGATTAATGATAGTTTTACATTGACTCTTTAAAAATAATTTATTTTGTTAAACAAATTTTGCTTTTAATAAATTGTTAATAATATAATTTTGAGATATGTGAAAAGTTTTATATTTTAAAATATAAGATAAAGAAGTTTAAAATAATTAATTTAAAGATTTTAAGAATAATTTCTTTTTATTATTAAGACATTATTTTTATGAAGTAAGTGAAATTTAATATGAAATTTTAATTTTAAATATAAATGCTTATAAAGCAATTAAGATAAAACCATTTTTTTAAAAACAGTTTAAAATTGATCAATATTTTTGGCAGATTTTTTTCATTTTAGTTCTATCTAAACTAATTTTAGGAGAAATGGCTTTATTCTTAATTATTTTTTTTCATTTAGGTTTAAAATATTGATTCCAATTAAAATTTCACTTATTTGGCCAAAAAAATAATGTCTAAAAATTTTTATAATAAATTTTTCAATAATAAAATTGAAACTTTTCTTATTCATTTTAATTTTTACTTTATTAAAAATGTAATTCAATTTTATTAAAATATAAAAAGGTTATGAGTTAATCACTGTTTACTCTATCTGTAGTTCATGTTAATTTAAATGTTTAAAATTCATCATTTTAAAAATGAAGTTTTAATAAGTCAATTTTTTCACATTATAAATTATTATAAATTTTTATAATCACATAAAATTTTGTAATTAAAAATTATTTAAATAATATATATTAAAAACTTATATATTCTAAGAATTATTTTATAGTTTCAATCGTAAAAGTAGAATTTATAATTATTTTTTATAATTTAAAAATAAAAAATCAAACAAAAAATAGCTAATCAAAGGCTACAAATAATATGAATTTGTTTAAATAAAAAGAGATAAAGTCTTTTTGATATATATATAATTTAAATAGACAAATAAATCTTTGAAATTAAAATGCTTTCTTTATTTAGCATAAAAAATATAAAGATAATATTTAAATAAAATAAATACAAAGAATATTCAAAACACCCAAATGAAAGTCTTGAGTGTTTCGATTATTATAGTATAGTTTGGGTCTTATTGTGGTTAAAAGAATAAATGCAGTTTCTATGAGAAATAAATAATTATTACTCTGCTTAATTAAAAGAATCTATAAGTTAATTTTAACGCAAAAATTTAAAGTCAAGTTATTTTACTTAATTGTGCGATAGAGGGGTACAGTCAATAGTAAAGTCAAGCTATTTTATAATTCCCTATTGAACAAGTACCAAATCGTTTAAGTTTCCAGAAAATTAACTGCTAATAATCTAATATTAGATAATTAATTTATATTTTATTTTACAAAATCAAATGCATTCCTACAATATTAAGTAGATGTCTGCGATATGATTAAGAATATACTTAAAATGATAGTCGTAAGAGCTCCAAACAATCAAAGATAATTTTAGAAGATTTACTAGATATTCTGCAGAGATCTAGTTTCGAGAGACATCACAAAGGCTAGGAGATTTATATATTTTAATTAATTTTAGTAATATTATTTAATTCAAATAAGAACTTCCTTTTTTCTATTAACAACTATAAGATCCAAAATATACTATTATAATTGTAAGCACTTAAAACTATCATTTGGCTGTTTTGGTGATTTTGTATACACACTAACTAACACCGAAAATAAAATTTTGAATTTTTCTATTTTAAATTTACGATTATTACTTCAAAGGTGTATAAATAATTGAAAAATTAAAGATTAAATGGTTGAAGAGAAACTTTGGTATTATTTAGTAAGGGAAGATTGAAAGGATGGATGAGCTTTTAAGCAGGTAAATTATTGAGAATTTCCTTAAGTCTTGAAGCGAGAACTTTCTACTTAGAGAGAAAATAGCAAAGAAAAAATACACAAAAAAGTTTAACAAAATCAGAGTAATTAAACAAATTAAATAAACATGCTAAGTTCATAAAAATATAACTCATGAAAAAAATAATTTAAGCTTAGAGAGTTTGGTAAAATCAAAATTACATTCGATTTAAAATTTTTGAAATTAAATAATTTACCAAATTAATCTCATTAAACTTTATAATTCCCAAATTATTAAATTTATACAAATTAAAAATCACTTATAAACATCATAAAGAAGTATTCGAGTTATTTATATATTTTCTATTAAACTTCTAAAATTTATTAAATTAATTTTAAGATATCATAATTTAATTTATTAATAATAAACTTATTAATATAATAAATCTTTAATTTATAAATATAGTCATGCCAGTCTATTAATAAAAAAATCTATCTAATTAAATAACTTAATTTTGGAAGCTATTTTAAATATTTGAAAAAATTATATTTAAAAAATAAAAAAATCTAGTTTCTTTGCTATTAAGATAGACTTTGCTGCATCTGGTGATTTTTTTAGATTCTTCTCTGAGGGATCCACACTTATCTTTAAGCCTAATCACCTCCGGAGTTGAATAACTAATCCTGTCTCCTATCATCATCTTAAAGAGGCTATTCATAATCAAAGAGTTAGGGATTGTTTAGGTCCTAGAAACTCAAAACCCCAAAGATCTTTCACTAGTTTGATTTTTATTTTTCATTGATAAAAGTAGAAAATTATTGCGTTATTGATTTACGATTTAAAAGGGTTCATGTACGAGATTATGGTTAAAATGTATTGTAAATGAGTGTGTAAGTGCGAGGTTTAGTATCAGCATATTATAGTGAGTAAAGAGATCTGCTGTTTAAATTTTAATATGAATGTGATGAATAAATAGAATAACTAAAACCTAGTTTAAATTATTCCTAAACAAAAGCTGCTTCATTAATCTTCTTCTAAGGTAAGATATCGTTGCTTATTGCCTGAATTAAAAGAGATAGTACTTAAATTCTATGCCTAAATACCTTTTAAATTTTTGCAATACATACGATTATCTTAATATTGATAAGACTCTTAAATTATGGGCTCATTTTTCTCTTGACATAAGAGCTGTTCATCCCCAACTTCTTGAGCTTCACAACTCTGCTTAATCTTTAGCTAGCATATTTAAAAGAATAGAGTGTCTTGCATGACAGTCAATCGCATTATTAAGTGATTGACTTTAATGTTCCATTTTATAAGGATATGGTTTATATTCAGAGGACTTAAGATATTGGTATCAAGTTCATACAGATGATAAAGCTGTATTCAAATTCAATATTTTCAAATCAAGTTATTGGTAAAAGAAGTACAGTAATATAAAAGTTTATGTCTAAAAGGATAAAGTTTAGATATACGCTAGTCATTTTTGAATAAGTGAATATATGCTAGTCTTGGTGGAATAAGTGAAGATAGTGGCCTCGAGACTTATGTTATTCATGCTGGATCTATAAAAGACTGAATAAATATAAAGTTTTTTAAATAATTCAGAAAAAGGAAACAAGTAGGTAGGCATCTATTCGTTGATAACTTGCCAGTTCAGAAATTTAAGACTCAAGGAAGGAATATGAAACATTTAACATAAACCTGTATTTAATGTTCCTTAAAGACCTTAGTTTAATAGAGTTAAATTAGTTGGGGTTTATTGGGGTTGTTGAAAGGCCTCTAAAAGAAGCATCTCCACAACCACTTGGTGCACGACTTAAAATAGATCCAGATGGTTATATCAAAAGTACTGCAAAAACAGGGATGAAAAGCTAAAGCATAAGTAAGAGAAGGGCTATTTTTATATTTATTCAAGTCTTATATTAAACAAATGAAGAGGCTAACAAGTTAAATTTATTCATAAAGAGATTTGGCTTCTCTTTCTTTTATTCCTCTTAAGCCTTGATTGGGCCAATGTTTCTTCTCTAAGTGGCAGCTCAGGCATCTATGTTCATCTCGTTTTTTCTTTTAAAAATCTTTGTAGTGTCTTTGAATCTATTAATACTTTACCTAAGCTTTTCTTTCTCTGTCTAATTTGAATGCTCTTTCATAATATATAACATTACCAGATTTTCTATAATGTTAGAAGTTTAAGCTTACTAGAAATTAATGGATGCTTCCCTTTTCATTCAGCTCGGTGTCGATGATTTTTATTCTCTGCTTCTCATTTTCTTCAGAACATCCTATACCTTTTCTTGTGAGCTTTGAGACTACTTCATTTAGGTACTCAAGTTTTAGAGTTGCAAGAAGACCAAAGAAGAAGTTTCTATCTGGTAACTTATTAGAGATTTTTAGTTTTAATGTAAGATAGAGAGCAACATGAGGATTAATCATTGTACCTTCATAGAGATTTCTTACTCATTTTTAAGATAGCTAACAATCTCTATAACTATATCCATTAGTTTTAAAAGTTTTCCTTTTCTTAGAATTGCTTTAAGAATAAAATAATAGTTCTTCTTCAGTTGGTTAGAAGAATCCATCATTAATAATTCTATAGATCATCATAGAGAAACTTACCCTGAAACACCAAGAATCTGTTGAAGTTTTCTTTACTCCTGAATTTTTCTATTACATCTTGAGATTATATTCACTTCATTGCATCACACATGGACTCCATCTTGCTTGCACTTTCTATAAATGTTTATGAAATTTAAATTAAGGAAATCAATTCTAAAACTACCAATATTTTTACCAAAAGGTGAGATCCAACTGGAGTCAATCTAAATCACATATATGGAAAAAGATGGCGAAATTTTTTCCTAGTTTCAGTATTGACTTCCATTTTTATAAAACTCTTTCTATAAAATTGCTCCTAATAATAATAAATTTTATTAGTTGGTACAAAAAAAATTTAAATTTAACATAATCTTTTACATTTCTAAAAAAACAAATATAAGAGCTCCTTCTCACAAAACATATTTACGTACATTTCAATGAATGAAATGGATGAATTAGTATATAAACTCTCCATAAATAAAGAAACATTAAGGTAAATCTAGCACCTTTTTTCAATAAACTTGTCTAAATCTTTGACCATATGCTCTAATTTGTTATATCATGTAGAATTTAAACAGTCTGAGCAGCAACTTAATAAGAAAAGCGGCATTGCTTAGCATTAGCCAGCAAAAAAAAAATCTTTCATTAATTCAAAGAGATTCCTCTTACTAGTACAAATCTGAAATTCTTTAACTTAAGTATGGTGTTTGAATAGCAATTTAATAATTAAATAGAAATAAAGATATAACAAATTCAATGTGAATTACAAATAAAATAGTTTAAGAGAAGGAATAGAAAAATTAGTTTGAGGCATTACATTTAAGTTAATAGTGTGAGAAGAACTCATCTTATAAATAAATTCTCTATTCTTATATTTACAGCAGCATTATTTTTACAATCCCAAGCTCTACCTAGCATTATATGCTAGATGGAAATATTTCTATCATTATTTCAATTAGGAATATAATATTTCTAGGGATTTCAAAGTTCACCTAAAAGCTATAATGATTAGATGGTTGAAATTATAGATCCTAAAACTGCTGAGATCTTCCTTTAAAAAATTAGATAAGAAATCATTTAGAATTTTTAGAAAAAAATTTAAGAAAGGAAATAAGATAATTATAAAAGCATCCTCCATGACTCAAAATACTAAAGTCATACTAAAGATTTAAACATTATGGATGCCCAAAAATCAAAGCATGAAATTATCTGATTTATCTATCTTGCTTGCTGAAGCCCCAGTATTAATTTCCCTACAGCATTAAATAATAAAAATTATAATTTCCAATATTGAACATAATAACTTTAAGAGTGTAAGGTAAGTAATCTTATACTTTAGGATGAGCTTTTGAAAGAAAATTATAAACAGATAAGCAGTGAGCATAAAACATAGATAAGTTCAACTACTTCAAATGTGATGACAAGTATAAAATGGAATTTATTAATGAGTCCAAAGCTCTTAATAAATAAAGGGATAAGACATTGCAGATCCATAATTAAGATCGATTAAATTTCTATTGCTTAAGATCATGTAGCTTTCTGCTTCCTTAATTCTAACAGATATCATGAGACTTTATTCAAGTTTAGTGGGTTTAAAAATAGCTATTTTTATTTAAAATTATTTATAAAGGCTTAAAATTTTATCATTCATTAGGATACTTACACAGAGATTAAAAGCATGAAAACATTTTGCTGGAAGTGAATTGAAGAGTCTGTTTTTGCAACGTTTATGGTACACCTTGATACTTTCCTGAGAAAAATAACTGAAGAGATTTTTATATTAAGTGGGAGATATGGGCTATCAGCAATAGTATTATTAGAATACTAGATGCCAAAAAATTAATAGCTACAAAAGAAAGTTTTAAATTAGAGAATACAGCAGTATTTGAAGCAAAATAAGATAAAAATAAATGAAATGTATTTTATTGCATGGCAAATAATCTTACGACTTAACAAATAAACAGAACGAAAAATATTATCATATAATAAGTTCGTTAGAAAATATTAAATTTAGAAAGAAAGTCCATGATGGCAAGTTCATGTTTGAACTTATAGTAATTATTAAACACTTTTTATCCATAATAAATTAGACATAGTTCCCTACATAGACCCTAAAAAATTTAATAAAGCAAGCATTAATAGTCTAATTTTGTCAATAATAAAATTTAATTAATCTTCTGAAAAGATTTTAGGGTTTTGACTCAAAGGATATTGTTGTTCCAATTTACCAAATTGTAAGGATAATGAAGATGAATTATCATCGTTTTCATCCTTGTCCTAAATTGGAAGTTAAAATTATAAATATGTAATTGTGAAAAACAGATATTTATTAAGAGATAATTTATTATAATATAGTTAAAAAATAAATAACTAAAAATTAATCTTAAAGAAAATACAATAATTAAGAACTATTAAAATTTAAGGAAATCACTATAATAATAATGATAATATTATTTAATGAATAATTATTGATAATGAATTTTTTAAAAAATAATCAGTTTTAACATTGATACCATTGTTTATTTATTAATAAGATTAAGGAGGAAATTTCCTGACATAAAAATATATAATTTCAATATAATTTATCATAGTCTATGTCATAAATTATATTATAATAATTTATATTTTAAAAATTTTGTTTTATCATGATAAAAAATTCAAAAATTTATCTAATTTGCATATATTATTTCTTAAAATAATAAGTAAAACATATCTGACAAGATATATTTATATAAAAGGAATTATTGGATAATTTTGATAATTTTAAATTAAAAATTTTATAAATTAAGTGTGAATGAATAATATAAATTTTAATGTAGGGGCAAGAAACTTTTGTAAGAGCTGTAAAATTCATAATGGCAGGAAACTTTCTTACACCCATTATATTAATTTAATATTTGGATAATTATTATTGTAAGTAATTAAATTTATCATAAGGAAGTTTATAGTTAAATTAAAAAAGTGACTAACTATTTTTAATGATAAATTAGTTTCCTAATTACCAATTTTTTTTTATTCAACAATTTAAAAGATGTTAAACATGATAATTTAATATTAAAAAAAAAGGTGTTAAAGATTATTTAATTGTAATATTATCATAAATTATTGAAATTAAAAAGAATTTTTATTTTTAATATTTTTAAAAAACTTTTCCTTATAAAAATTAAGAAATGTTCAAGAAATTATTTTTGCTGAAAAAATTTTGTCTTATAAATTTATTATTGTTTTACAAATGTATCAATTTGAAAATTAAAATATGATGATTGATAACTTAAATATTAATTTTTATTTTTAAGTTTTTAAATTTCGATCTTTTCAAAATCTATAAATTCTTTTAAATTACTAAATATTAGGAAATTAAGCTATTTGAGAGAACGTTTGAATATTTTATCAAAACTAGTAATAGAATAATGTTTAGATGAAGCATGATAAAGTCTAAATTATTTCTGATTATAGTGATCTAGTACCATAAGATTATACTGAGACTGTAGATACATCTTAGAAATCGGTTCTGGTTTTGACCCTTATCTTTCAAGCATATAAAGTAGCATTTAATATCGTTGTATATTTGCAATCTCAATCATATCTACGTTTAAGACTGCGATTCAGTGATCCTTTGAAAAACCAGACCTACATTTTTACCCTTTAATTTTTAAAAATTTTGAATAGTTTAATTAAATTAATCAAGCTGATAAACTTTAAAGTTTTACTTCTTTTAAAATAATCATCATGCTAATCTTTTTAATAATATTTCTTTTGATTAAAAAGATTAGCATGATGATTATTTTAAAAGAAGTAAAACTTTAAAGTTTATCAGCTTGATTAATTTAATTAAACTATTCAAAATTTTTAAAAATTAAAGGGTAAAAATGTAGGTCTGGTTTTTCAAAGGATCACTGAATCGCAGTCTTAAACGTAGATATGATTGAGATTGCAAATATACAACGATATTAAATGCTACTTTATATGCTTGAAAGATAAGGGTCAAAACCAGAACCGATTTCTAAGATGTATCTACAGTCTCAGTATAATCTTATGGTACTAGATCACTATAATCAGAAATAATTTAGACTTTATCATGCTTCATCTAAACATTATTCTATTACTAGTTTTGATAAAATATTCAAACGTTCTCTCAAATAGCTTAATTCATCTAAAAACAATGCGGTTTTGAATAAGAATAAATTTAATTTTGTAAATTCTATGATTATATTGTATAATAAAATTCATTATTCAAAGGTTGATGATAAACTTTACTAATCTTAATAAATTATATTTAATTAAAATCTAACCAAAATTCAGATTGAAATAATTAGAATTAGATTTTTTTAAATATTAAGAAATGCTTCATTATTTAAAATTGAGATTAAAATATCTAATAAGATAAAATTAGTCTTGATGTAAACACTTTTATAGTAAAGCTTCTTTTTAAAAATTATTCAATGATATTTAATAAATCTATAACGTTGAAATTAAGAAATAAGATATTATTTATTTTATAAAACATATATTTGTAAAACATTTTATTTAATTTTTAGAATAAAATAATACTTTTTCTAATAAAATTTCAATGTTTAATTTTATAAATAAACTTTTAATTTTAATAATATCATATTTAAAACTTCTGATAAATTAAAAAATTTAAACAAATATACTTTAATATTTGAGATTTTTTTGTTTAATAAATTCATAATCATCACTTTATATGAGCAAAATTTATTGGATAAATCTACATTTCAAAAATCATTCCAGCTACTAATCTTCCTCCTCCAACTTGTTTTTGAATCTATTTATTCTTTATTTTTAAGCCACCAGTCTTGTTGATGAAAAAATTAAATTTCTTATTGTTCGGATGCTATTCAGCTTGTTTACTAAAAAATTTATCTTAATAGAGTTAATCGAATTTTAAAGAATCTAATCTTGTTTGCTTGATTACTGTTATTTCTATAAATGGTTTCTTTCATTGAGAGTATATAGCTTGAGTTAGAAAATACTCATTTTACATTTCTTAATATTTACCCACATAAACCAAGCCTTAATTAGCTCTCGCTACTTACTACTGAACTTAAGAATCAGCTGGCTGCTCATCGTCCTCGTATCTTTTTTACTTTTATCTGGCTTTTTATCCTCTATAGCACCCTAATTGCAAATCTCTCTTTTATTCTTTTTTTTACTAATTTTTTAGCAAGAGATTAGTTCTCGAATTCGGCTTACCGGCATTTAAAAAAAGTATTGCAAACTACTTCCCAACCGAAAGACTGTGGTTCAAGGCAATTTCATTCCAAATTTCTAGTGAGATCGAATCTTCGACTTAGACAGGTTCCCTGAGAAAGGACGATTAGGTATTTCGAGGAACACCCTATTTCATTTGGCGAAAGCTTTGATTCAATTTTCCTTGGTAATCGTTATGATGATGATGTCCAACTCCAGTAATTATACATGTAGATCATCAACGCGTATCCCCTTCCTTCTGTGACAATTTCTATTCATAATGTGTGCGGTGGTATAACTTTGGTATATTCCCATTCTGTCTAGAGGAATTCAATATCATCCTTATGCTAACCTTTAGGCACATCTCGGACTTTTCAATCTTTCTGCACCTTATATATGATCCTCACTTCCGTTCATGGACAAGAATGAGGTAAGAAATCAGTAATAGTAATTTCTAATATTGAGGACATCAGCATGTGTAGGCCAAGGTATAAAGTTGTTGTTGTTTTTGAACATATACTAGAAAAATCCACTATGGAGCACCTTGGGAGCGTCCTTTTTAGTAACGGAGTAGCATAATGATAAATCATTAATGATGATGTCTTTAATGAGCTCCTTGCTCTTCTTTCTGGGCGTCTTAAAACGTGAATGTCAAACGCCTCCTACTTAGGTGGCACTCTATGGTTATATGGATGCGGTTCCGATGTTATAACAGTGGATGGTGTGGGAGCCGTAGAGTTTCCATAACAAGCTTAAGATTCTCTTCTTAGTATGGACTTCATTGCTGAAGTTTTCCAGCAAGCATGTCACCTTGGGGGTTTGCTCATCGTTGGCTCCTGCTACTGGTCAATCTCCAACCCTCGACGTAGCAAGCAGGAATACAGTTGCATCGACGGCTTGATCGAGTATTCTTTAGCAAGCCTCGTTAGGAATAAAAGTATATATGCTATCCTTCAATTTAAATCTATTACTCACAGCAATTTCGCAAGACTGCTAAAGAGTTCCAATTGTTTTGAATGAACCATTAATCTTGAAACTATCTCTTGCAATAATGACAAATACATCTTATTCTTTGGGCAGCTAGAGATTGAGCTAGTGTATGTAGAACAGTGCATTTTTAAAGAGGAGCATAATTTAACAAAATCATTTGTTCTGAATCTGTTGAGATAAGCACAAGGATGAAAGAGTAGTTGAGAGAGAGTGTATTGCTTTTGCTGCTTTCTAAATACTAATCAACTTCGACTTACTTGGCATCTGAACCGGATCTTTTGAGGTCGATAAGTGATATAGGATAAATGTGATCTGAAGTGCTAGAGTGGATTAGGACTCCATTGGCTGAGACGTCAATAGTCACAGAGGGCACACAAAAAAAACTGCTACAGGATCATCTACATTCAAAACCCCAAAACTCTTTCAGTAGTTTGATTGAGTTTTTGATTGATAAAAGTAGACTATTAGTGCATACTTTATTAGGGTTTTAATAGGGTTTATGTTGGGGTTAAATATTTAAATATTAGTAATTTAAGTGAGCATATGCGAGGTTTGGGGTCAGTTTATGACAGTGAGTATATAGATGTATTGTTTAAGTTACGCTATGTATGTGATGAATATAGTGATCAACTCAAACCTATTCTAAATTATTCATCTATAGCAAGACTGCTCCATAAATCTCCTGCAACTGTGAGGTCTCACTGTCTATTAGCATTTAATTTAAAAAGATAGCAGCTTAATTCTAAGCTTAAAAGACCTCTAAAATTTTAGCAGTATCATATCGATTATCTTACTAATGATAAGACTCTAAAATACTGGGCTCACTTCTCTCTTGCCTAGAGAGCTGTGATGTTTCATCGCCAATTTCCTAAGCTTCATATATCTGCTTAATTGATAGCTAACATTTATAAAAAGAATGGAATATCTTACAAGACAGTCATTCGCATTAAGAGAGTGATTGACTTTATTGTTCCATTTTATAAGATTAATTTAAATTATATATTTGATTAAATGCAGAGGTCTTGAGAGCTTAATTTAAAGTTCAATCACGCTGATGAGGCAGTATTCATATTCAATACGTTTATTTCGAGGTCATAGTATAAGAGCTACAGCAATATTGAAGTACATGATTAAAAGGTTAAGGTTTAAACTAATGCTATACTTGGTGGAATAAGTGGCGATAGTGGGCTAGAGACTTATGTTATCCACCCTCGCTCTATTAAGACTGAATAATAAATATAGTTTTTACAGAAGCTCAGAGACAAATACGCTGACTAAGAGATTATTCTATTCGTTGATAACTTATCAGTTCATAAAACTAAATACTCAAGGAAAGAATATGAAAGGCTAAACATAACACATGTATTTAATGTTCCTTATAGTCCTCAATTCAATGGAATTGAACTATATTGGGGTCTATTAAAAGGCCACTATAATAAACTTCTAATCTATTATTTGATGCACGATCTAATGATTGATACAGTAGATTTTATTAAGAGTGCTGCTAAGAGAGTCAGCGATGAGAAAGCTAAAGTATGCGCAAGAGAAGGGAGATTTTGTGTATATAAATAAGTTTTAGATTTAAACGAATGAATAAGTTCACATATTAAATTTGCCCGTAAAGGGATTTGGCTTCTCTTTCTTTTCTTCCTCTTAAGGCTTGCTTGGGCCTATGTTTCTTCTCTTAGTGCCAGCTCCTGCATCTATGTTCATCTCTTCTGGCTTTTATAAATCTTTGAAGAGTCTCTTACTCAATACATGCTTTACTTTTTGAGACTTTCTCTCTCTATTTAATTTGCTGCTCTCTTTCATAAAGTATTACAGTACCAGGTTTTTCTATAAATTTAGAAGACTAAGCTTACTTGAGATGAATGGATGCTTCTGCAGTTCCTAAAGCCAGGTGTTGCTGATTTTAATTCCCTGCTTCTCTTTGTCTTCAGGGGAGATGCTATATCGTTTCTTGTTAGCTTCTTAAATTACTTCATTTAAGGACTCAGGTTTCAGAGTTCCAAGGACACCAAAGAAGAAGTTTCTCTCTGGCAACTTATTAGAGAGTTATAGCTTTGATGGAAGGTAGAGAGCAACATCTGGATCACTCATAGCATCATCATAGAGGTTTGTTACTGATATTTCAGGGTAGTTAGGTATCTCGATCATTCTTATTTCATTATACTTAAAAGCTTTTTTCTCTTCACTTAGCAATGCTTTTAAGAATGATATTTTTGTTCCCTCCTGTGTTGGCAAGAACAATCCAACTATGGTTAATAAGTTAGTTATAAGTGAAAACTTACCTTGCTATACCAAGTATCTGTAAAGATCTTCTTTACTTCTGAATTTTCCTATTAAATCTTGAGATTAAATTCTCTTCATTGCATCATTCATAGATTCCATCTTGCTTCCTCTTTCTATAAATATTTATGAAATTTAAAATTATGGATATCCATTCTAAACTTACTAAAATTTTACTACTAAATAGGGAGATCCACTTGGAGGTAAACATGAATCAGATAAATAGATAAAGATGGAGGAACTTTCTCCAAGTTTCAAAGTTTGACTTCCATTTTTATCAAAATTTCTCCATTAAATTGCTCCCAATAATAATTAATTTAATAAGGTGGTGCTCCTAATTTATTTAAAACTTAATTAGGAGGTTGAATTAAAGTTCAAAACGGTATTAGGTGGTATATTAAAAAAATTAAATTTTAAAGCCTCCCCTCCTAAATTAACAAGAACAAATTTAGGAGCTCCACCTAACTTCACAAAACACATTAGGGTGCATTTTAATGTATAAAATGGATGAATTAGTATATAAATTATCTCTAATGTTTAGAAGTATAAAACTAATGTCTTTCACTCTGTTCCTATTAAACCTCTCTAAATCTTTGAGAATATGGTCTTACTTTTGTAAAAAGGTAGAATTTAAACAGCTTATATAATTATTAAAAGTATTTATAAAATGAGCGGTAACTTACTTAAAAAAGCGGCATTGCTTGGCATTAGCCAGCAAAAACTTTCTTTCATTAATCAAAAGAAAATTGAGACTTGTGATGCCTCTACCTAATATGAACCTTAAATTTTCTTACCTAAGATTTCTGACTTTGAATAACAATTCAATCGCTAAATATAAATGCAGAGCTAATAAATTTAATGCGAGATAATAATAAAAATGGCTTAAAAGGAGGAAGAGAAAAAAGAAATAAAAATCGAAAATTTTTGTGAAGAGTTTAAGAAGAACTTTACTTATAAATCTGATCTCAAACTTCATACTTTAGAGCAGCATTCTAACAAACCCAAGCTCTATCTTAAGCATGATAAGATAGATGGAAAATATTTCTGCCCTTGCTCTAATAAGTAATACAATCATTCAAGGGATCTTAAAGTTCACCTTGAAAAACACCATGGTAAAAAGTTGAGGTCATAGATCCTGAGACTGGTGAAGTATTTCTTCAAAAAAGAAATCCAAGAGACCCTTTAGAATCTCTGAAGCAAAGATTTAAAAAAAGAATAAACTCATTAAAGCAGTGAGAAACCTCCCTGCCTCTTAGATAGTAAAAATTACACTCAAGATGCATTCACTCAAGCTTCCAATATTGAATATAATTGGCCTAACTGAGTGCAAAGAAAGTTATCTTATTCTTGAGGATATTTTTGAGATAAAAGTCATAACTGATAAGCAGTTTGCTTACAAGATTTATCCATTTAATTACTTTAAATGTGATGACAAGTATCAAATTGAGTTTTTCAATGAGTATCAAGCTCTTACTAAAGCAAGGGATAGACAGAGCAGAGCAGATTTATTATTAAACTTGAAGCAATTCTCCTTGCTTTAAATCATGTAGCTTTTCGCCTACCTTTATACTAAATGACATTAAGAGATTATATTTAAGACTAACGGTGTCCAAAGTAACTACCTCTAATTCTAACAAATGTCTGCAAAGGTATTGAGGAGCTACATACTTTGGGATACGTGCACAGAGATTTTAAGCCTGAAAAAATAATACTGGACTTTTCACCACTCAGAGTGGTAATAATAGACTTCAATAGATCGTAGAGAGTTGAAACTTCAGTACTGGCCAACGTTTGTGGCACTCCTGGATATTTTCAAGAGAGAGAAGATTGGAGGAATGGAGATATTAAGTGGGAAATATGGGCTCTAGCAGAAATAATAATAGAGTGCGATATGCAAAGAAATGACTATTACAGTTGCAGAAGAGAAAAAGATTCAAAGCAAATAATCCAGCAGTATCGAGAGCAAAATAAGATAAAAGGTAAAATGAGAGATATGGCTGAGCAAATTATCCTGAAGCCTAATAACAGATCAGAACAAACAATCGACTAGATAATTAGTTGGTTAGGAGAAATTAAGTTTAGAAAGTTGCCTCATGATGCCAAGTTATTGTTTGACTGAATATTTAAAATAAAACACATTAAATACACACTAATTTACATTACATTTAAACATTAAACCCCTACATAAACCCTATTAAAACCCTAATAAAGTATGCACTAATAGTCTACTTTTATCAATCAAAAACTCAATCAAACTACTGAAAAGAGTTTTGGGGTTTTGATTCTTATTAATAATATCTTTGCGTAATTGAAATCCTTTGGAATGAATGAGAATCTACGAAGGTATCCGACATAATAGATAAAGGTAAGTTCTAAATAAAGAGATAAAAGAGCCATAAGGCTTAAGTGATTGGCACGCTATACTTAATTTAGTGGAATGCAAACGTTGTTTGAGAAAAAGAAATGTTTAATCATCATATGAGAAACTCGATTTGCCTTTTGTGAATTAATATAGCCAGAATATATTTGGTCTTCGAGTAGATGTCTGAATCGCACATTCCATCGTCGTGAGATATCCTACTGCATCGAAGGTAAACTTGGTTAGCCATCAATCCCTCATTTACCCCCCATTTTAATTGAAATACAGGAATTCCAAAAATTTCGACAGCTTATTGCCGATAATAATTGTCAAGATTGATCAATATGAAGAGATTTTTCAAAACCAGAAATGAAACCACTCCCACCATGTATATGTTCGAGATGCTTAGAGTAACTAAGAAAAGATAATGTTTCAAATTCCGTTAAAATAGATACAGTAATGAAGTGCAAGTTAAATGTCTAGATCAAGACATTTTACAGTTTCATTTTCACACTTAGCGCTAATACGACACTTATAAAAATTTATGTTAAAAAGTATGTGAATGGAACGTATAAGAGCTAATAAAAGTATGAAATCATTAGAGATAAGGAAATTATTAATTTAAATTCAAATTAAATTTAATTATTGTATTTTTATTATTGTAGAAATACATTTGAATTTGGAAAATTAATTATAATTAAAATAAATATAAATCAAAATCGTGGCTGTTAAAGTTGGCCAATTTAAACGATCTTGGGCTCATTCGATAGAGAATTCAAAATTAGCTGGACTTTACTATTGGCGGTACTATTTTATCTCATCGAGGGAGCGAGATAACTTCACTTTAATGTGAGGGTATAATTTAATGAATTTAGAGGAGTTTAATTAAAGTCGAGTTATCTCGCTCCCTCGATGAGATAAAATAGTACCGCCAATAATAAAGTCCAGCTAATTTTGAATTCTCTATCGAATGAGCCCAAGATCGTTTAAATTGGCCAACTTTAACTGCCACGATTTTGATTTATATTTAATTTAATTATAATTAATTTTCCAAATTCAAATGTATTTCTTCCTATTATATTATTTCTATCTTTTAATTATTTTCTGTTATGCGTATTCAAAACCCCAAAACTCCTTAGTGAGGTTTGTAAGTGCTTTGATTTGTAGGGTATAGTTGGGGTCTTATTTTGGTTAGTCGCATTTTTTATGAATTTAATGAATATTTAATGAGTATTATTGTACTTAATTCAAACAAATTTTATCTGCTTATCTTTGTGATACCTCTTGAATTTAGCAGTCTGTAGTTGTTTTAGTATATCATCTAATGATTATCGTGGATATGCTGGAGCTTTTACGATGACCATCTCAACTATCTTCTTAATTTCATTGCATATTTCATCTTGCTTAATATGTTAGCAGCCAAACTTATTGATTATTTCTCATGTTTTGTTCCAAAGTATGACATACTTTCCATATCGCACTCTAAGATAATTGCAGCTACCGCCCAAACATCGCATTATACAGAGCCATTTGTCCATTTCTCTCTTATAGGGAAGTATCCTGGAGTGCCTAAAACCTTAGCTAAAGTCACTATCTCTTGTCTTATTGCTCTGTTGAAATCTATGACTACTACTTTTAAAGGGCAGAGATTTAGCATTACATTTTCTGGCTTCAAATCTCTATGAACATACCCTAGATCATGGAGCTCTTTCACACCCTTAGTTATATCTGTGAGTATCTCATTCAAATCATCAGGATATCTATTATGGTAGAGATACTCTCTTGGAGTCATTTCAAACTTCTTGAGTCTCAATGCAATAAAACCATGACCAAGTATAACTCCGTCGACTTAGCTAAGTTCTTGCATTATCTTTTCTAAGCCTCTCTCAGTACTATGTATTCATTTGCAAACTCATTTTAATATTGCTCGTTCTTAATGAGATACTTGAATGGATATACCTTGTATGCGAATCCATCAACAACTATAAGTTTTACCTTGTTAGGTACGTCAATATTCAAATAGTTTTCAATACAGCTGCTTATGTCGACTGCATTTAATGCAGGTATATACATTGCTCTCTCTTATAAGCATGCAATATACATACCATTTTCTGGTTGGTTCATTGACTCAAACCGCTTCTATCTCTTAAGTCTCTCCTACTGCTCTATTTGTGAATCAAGAGAGTTATTTTTTCTTTTAGCAGGTACAAGCTTTTAAGTTTCCTCATCTTTAATCAGGAATTCGCTTAGATGATGCTTTTGCATATGTCTCTTTACTTTAGCTGAGTGCTATAAGACTTCATGCAGGTAGTGCATTAGTATCTACCATTTACTTTATCATTCTTGAAGTAGATCTTAGCTCTACCAGAGTGTACCTCTTTGATGTGTCTCTTCAAGCTAGACTCAGTTGAGAAGAAATTTTAGCAGTCTTCACATTAAAATTTTTTTATTTTTTCTATTGGTTGCTGTTCCTTATCTTCCTCAACCAATTCAACTTATGTTTAAACTCCCATCTCAGCACTCTACTTCTTGTTTTAAACTTAAATTTTAAAGACTTTAGCTTCAAACTCTAGGGCTCTTCGCTCACCTCCTTTTCAATATAAATTACTTCTGGTTTCTTGGAGGAGCCAAAGTTGAGCAATGATTAACCTGTTCCAAGAGAACCTGCCTTACGATTTAAGTTAGCCGCCATGTTTAAATTCAATTTTAAATTTCTATTATTAATAAGTAAAAACCTCACTGGCTATACTAACTTTGTATAGGAGCTGGCACTGCAACAACAATGGTTGATTCTTAGGTGTTAGACATCATATTTATACTTAGTTTAAAACTATAAATTTTCTAATTTTATGCTTAATATTTTTAATTTTGGTACCAACTGAGATTTAATTCAGGTTGGTACTGGTACAATAGGTTTTGAATCATTTTGGAATTTTTCCATTAAAACCTCATTAGTTTAAAACTAGGTACTAATTAAGTTTTGGTACTATTAAATTGGTACCAATTAAATTTAAACGAATTTAGTACCGGTACTAATCAAATTTAAACAAATTTAGTACTAATTTAATGGAACTAAATTGATAAAAATGGAGCTCCATCTCTGAAGTTTGTTACAGCTTCTGCCAGCTTTCTCCACGTATCCTTACCAGGTTGACCTTCTATAAGATACCCATATTTAATACTAAGATTTTTAACAGTAGGATCCAGAACTCTATATATTAAAATTTGAAATTCAATAACAAGAGTAGGAACAAAGATGGAATCTATAAGTACTGCAATGAAGAGGGTTGAAGCTTAAGAAATGATCTCAAGATTTAGAAGCAAGGAAGATCTCTATCGATACCTCACTTAGCATGGTAAGCATGTGACATATACTTAATCATATACTATAGTGGGTTTATTCCTTCCAACGATGGAAGGTACCAAAATTTCATTCTTAAAAGCTATACTCTGCGATGAGAAGAGAGCCTTCAAAAACAGTGAAATAAAGTTGATAGATACCAAACTACCCAGAGATTTTAGTCACTAATCTCTACGAGGATGCGATGAAAGATGAAGAGTTGGTAGTTTATCTTCCTACCAAGAAACAACTCTCTAACAAGCTTCCAGAAAGGAGCTTCTTCTTTGGAGTTCTTGGCACTTTAAGAGAGAGAGTTATCTAAGAGAGATCATTGAAGAAGCTCACAAAAAACGCTACTCTATTTCTCCTGAAGATTAAATGAAGCAAGGCATACTAATAAACGAGACCTGGCTCGCTGAGCTTAAGAAGCATCCATTCCTCTCTCGTAAGCTTTGATTCATAACTTTGTAGAGAAACCTGGAACTGGTATATTCCTAATGAAAGAGCATGCGAAGGTTCACAGAGAGAGAAAGTCATAGACTATTTATGAAGTGAGCAAAAGACTTTATAAAGATGTCTAAAAGCTAGAAGAAATGAACATAGATGCAGGAGCTGGCACAAAGAGAAGAAATATGGGTCCAAGCAAGCCTTAAGAAGAGGAGAAGAAAGAGAAGCCAAACCCCTTTATGGGCCAATTTAATATGTGAATATATTCATTCGTTTAAATCTAAAACTTATTTATAAACATTCATTCTTCCTTCTCTCGCACAAGCTGTTGTCTTATCTACGCTTACTCTCTTACAGTTGCTTTGAATCAATCTACTGTATCGATAGGCAAGTCATGCATAAGATGATACAGCAGCAGCTTCTTGTATTGAGTCTTGATTTAACTCCACTAGAATTCTATTCCATTAAATTAAGGACTATAAGGAACGTTATAAACAGGAGTTATGTTTAGGTCTTCATAAGCTTTCTTAGACTCCTTAGTCTTATGAACTGATAGGTTATCAACAAACAGGATGATCTCTTGGTTGCTATACTTTTCTCTGAGCTTATGTAGGAACTCTATATACTACTCTCGCTTAATAGAGCGAGGGTGAATCACATAACTCTCTAAGCCTGAATCTTCACTTATACTAGCTAAAATTGCATGGGTGACTACCTTCACTTTTTAGTCATAAACTTCTATATTATCATACTTCTTATACCTAGACTTATTAATAAACGTGTTGAATGTGAATACAGCTTCATCTGCGTGTATGAACTTGATGTTATTATTAATAGCTCTCTGCATTTAATCATGTATATAGTTTAGATTATTACTATAAAATGGCACTGTAAATCAATTACTCTCTTCACTCTGTTGACAGTCTTGAAAGTAATGCCATTTCTTCTATGAATGTTGGCTATAGTCTAAGGAGAGATGCGATGTCAGGAAACTTGCGATGAAACATTACAGCTCGCTAGTCTAGAGGAAAGTGTGCCCAATACTTTAAAGTCTTAGAGTCACAGAGGTAGTCAATATGATGCTGTGAGAACTTTTATTTTCTAGCAGGATGCTTTCAAGTACCAGAATTAAAATGCTAAACAGCTAACATGCAGTGATACCTAACAGTAGAGGCACTCTTGTGTAAGAGCTTTGCAATAGCTGCATAATTCAATACTGGTTTGACTTAATCTATATTAATACTCGTACCATACCTAAGCTGAAGCAGTAAATCTAAATATTTCTCATCATAAATCGAGCCTAAATTTCGCTAATTTCTATTTCTCATTTTGTAAATAGACCTAATTTCTCTACTAACCCCAATAAGACCCCAACTATACCCTACAAATCAAAGCACTTATAAACCTCACTAAGGGGTTTTGGGGTTTTGAATATATATATATATATAGGGGGGCCTTCGTAAATTAAAAAGCTACCAAATTTAATAAGCTGATTGAGTTAAAATTTATTCCTAATTAAAGCCTATTACTAACAGCTATAAATGGCGACCCCCCTTAGACACTAATCTAATCCAGGATGACAAGGAATACATGACCTGTACTAATGCCTTCGAGTAGTGACAACACTGTGCCAGTACTACCAGCGGGGAGCCCACCAGGCTTGGAAGAAGGGGAAGAGGAGAGTGGAGACATAGACGTATGTACCTTCGAATATCACACCGTTGCAAGCATCAACATCGCATGGCAGCCATAGAGCATCAGTGGCTTTGTAGAGCCCAATGATAAGGTGACCATCTCTTGCAAGACCGACAATACTTGTGACCCTTTGGGCAGTTGGAAGATTGGTGTTAGCGTATGTCAAGTAGTCCTTGGTGCATTCAAAACCCCAAAACCCCTTAGTGAGGTTTATAAGTGCTTTGATTTGTAGGGTATAGTTGGGGTCTTATTGGGGTTAGTAGAGAAAACGCAGGTTTTTTATGAATTTAATGAATATTTAATGAGTATTACTGTACTTAATTCAAACAAATTTTATCTGCTTATCTTTGTGATACCTCTTGAATTTAGCAGTCTGTAGTTGTTCTAGTATATCATCCAATGATTATCGTGGATATGCTGGAGCTTTTACGATGACCATCTCAACTATTATCTTAATTTCATTGCATATTTCATCTTGCTTAATATGTTTAGCAGCCAAACTTATTGATTATTTCTCATTTTTTGTTCCAGAGTATGACATACTTTCCATATCGCACTCTAAGATAATTGCAGCTACCGCCTAAACATCCCATTATAAAGAGCTATTTGTCCATTTCTCTCTTATAGGGAAGTATCCTGGAGTGCCTAAAACCTTAGCTAAAGTCACTATCTCTTGTCTTATTGCTCTGTTGAAATCTATGACTACTACTTCTAAAGGGCAGAGATTTAGCATTACATTTTCTGGCTTCAAATCTCTATGAACATACCCTAGATCATGGAGCTCTTTCACACCCTTAGTCATATCTGTGAGTATCTCATTCAAATCATCAGGATATCTATTATGGTAGAGATACTCTCTTAGAGTCATTTCAAACTTCTTGAGTCTCAATGCAATAAAACCATGACCAAGTATAACTCCGTCGAGCTTAGCTAAGTTCTTGCATTATCTTTTCTAAGCCTCTCTCAGTACTATGTATTCATTTGCAAACTCATTTTAATATTGCTCGTTCTTAATGAGATACTTGAATGGATATACCTTGTATGCGAATTCATCAACAACTATAAGTTTTACCTTGTTAGGTACACAATATTCAAATAGTTTTCAATACAGCTGCTTATGTCGACTGCATTTAATGCAGGTATATACATTGCTCTCTCTTATAAGCATGCAATATACATACCATTTGCTGGTTGGTTCATTGACTCAAACCGCTTCTATCTCTTAAGTCTCTCCTACTGCTCTATTTGTGAATCAAGAGAGTTATTTTTTCTTTTAGCAGGTACAAGCTTTTAAGTTTCCTCATCTTTAATCAGGAATTCGCTTAGATGATGCTTTTGCATATGTCTCTTTACTTTAGCTGAGTGCGTATAAGACTTCATGCAGGTAGTGCATTAGTATCTACCATCTACTTTATCATGCTTGAAGTAGATCTTAGCTCTACCAGAGTGTACCTCTTTGATGTGTCTCTTCAAGCTAGACTCAGTTGAGAAGAAATTTTAGCAGTCTTCACATTAAAATGTTTTAATTTTTTCTATTGGTTGCTGTTCCTTATCTTCCTCAACCAATTCAACTTATGTTTAAACTCCCATCTCAGCACTCTACTTCTTGTTTTAAACTTAAATTTTAAAGACCTCAGCTTCAAACTCTAGAGCTCTTAGCTCTACCTCCTTTTCAATATAAATTACTTCTGGTTTCTTGGAGGAGCCAAAGTTGAGCAATGATTAACCTGTTCCAAGAGAAACTGCCTTACGATTTAAGTTAGCCGCCATGTTTAAATTCAAATTTAAATTTCTATTATTAATAAGTAAAAACCTCACTGGCTATACTAACTTTGTATAGGAGCTGGCACTGCAACAACAATGGTTGATTCTTAGGTGTTAGACATCATATTTATACTTAGTTTATAACTATAAATTTTCTAATTTTATGCTTAATATTTTTAATTTTGGTACCAACTGAGAATAAATTCAGGTTGGTACTGGTACCAATTAGGTTTTGAACCATTTTGGAACTTTTCCATTAAAACCTCATTAGTTAAAAACTAGGTACTAATTAAGTATTGGTACTATTAAATTGGTACCAACTAAATTTAAACGAATTTAGTACCGGTACTAATCAAATTTAAACAAATTTAGTACTAATTTAATGGAACTAAATTGATAAAAATGGAGCTCCATCTCTGAAGTTTGTTACAGCTTCTGCCAGCTTTCTCCACGTATCTTACCAGGTTGACCTCCTGTAAGATGCCCATATTTAATACTTAGATTTTTAACAGTAGGATCCAGAACTCTATATATTAAAATTTGAAATTCAATAACAAGAGAAGGAACAAGGATGGAATCTATAAATACTGCAATGAAGAGGGTTGAAGCTTAAGAAATGATCTCAAGATTTAGAAGCAAGGAAGATCTCTATCGATACCTCTCTTAGCATGGTAAGCATGTGACATATACTGAATCATATACTATAGTGGGTTTATTCCTTCCAACGATGGAAGGTACCAAAATTTCATTCTTAAAAGCTATACTCTGCGATGAGAAGAAAGCCTTCAAAAACAGTGAAATAAAGTTGATAGATATACCAAACTACCCAGAGATTTCAGTCACTAATCTCTACGAGGATGCGATGAAAGATGAAGAGTTGGTAGTTTATCTTCCTACCAAGAAACAACTCTCTAACAAGCTTCCAGAAAGGAGCTTCTTCTTTGGAGTTCTTGGCACTTTAAGAGAGAGTTATCTCAGAGAGATCATTGAAGAAGCTCACAAAAAACGCTACTCTATTTCTCCTGAAGATTAAAAGAAGCAAGGCATACTAATAAGCGAGACCTGGCTCGCTGAGCTTAAGAAGCACCCATTCCTCTCTAGTAAGCTTTGATTCATAACTTTGTAGGGAAACCTGGAACTGGTATATTCCTAATGAAAGAGCATGCGAAGGTTCACAGAGAGAGAAAGTCATAGACTATTTATGAAGTGAGCAAAAGACTTTATAAAGATGTCTAAAAGCTAGAAGAAATGAACATAGATGCAGGAGCTGGCACAAAGAGAAGAAATATGGGTCCAAGCAAGCCTTAAGAAGAGGAGAAGAAAGAGAAGCCAAACCCCTTTATGGGCCAATTTAATATGTGAATATATTCATTCGTTTAAATCTAAAACTTATTTATAAACATTCATTCTTCCTTCTCTCGCACAAGCTGTTGTCTTATCCACGCTTACTCTCTTACAGTTGCTTTGAATCAAGTCTACTGTATCGATAGGCAAGTCATGCATAAGATGATACAGCAGCAGCTTCTTGTAGTGAGTCTTGATTTAACTCCAGTAGAATTCTATTCCATTAAATTAAGGACTATAAGGAACGTTATAAACAGGAGTTAAGTTTAGGTCTTCATAAGCTTTCTTAGACTCCTTAGTCTTATGAACTGAAAGGTTATCAGCAAACAGGATGATCTCTTGGTTGCTATACTTCTCTCTGAGCTTATGTAGGAACTCTATATACTACTCTCGCTTAATAGAGCGAGGGTGAATCACATAACTCTCTAAGCCTGAATCTTCACTTATACTAGCTAAAATTGCATGGGTAACTACCTTCACTTTTTAGTCATAAACTTCTATATTATCATACTTCTTATACCTAGACTTATTAATAAAAGTGTTGAAAGTAAACACAGCTTCATCTGCATGTATGAACTTGATGTTATTATCAATAGCTCTCTGCATTTAATCATATATATAGTTTAATTATTACTATAAAATGGCACTGTAAAATCAATCACTCTCTTCACTCTGTTGACAGTCTTGAAAGTAATACCATTTCTTCTATAAATGTTGGCTATAGTCTAAGGAGAGATGCGCATATCAGGAAACTTGCGATGAACATTACAGCTCGCTAGTCTAGAGGAAAGTGTGCCCAATACTTTAAAGTCTTAGAGTCACAGAGGTGGTCAATATGGTGCTGTGAGAACTTTTATTTTCTAGCAGGATGCTTTCAAGTACCAGAATTAAAATGCTAAACAGCTAACATGCAGTGATACCTAACAGTAGAGGCACTCTTGTGTAAGAGCTTTGCAATAGCTGCATAATTCAATACTGGTTTGACTTAATCTATATTAATACTCGTACCATACCTAAGCTGAAGCAGTAAATCTAAATATTTCTCATCATAAATCGACCCTAAATTTCGCTAATTTCTATTTCTCATTTTGTAAATAGGCCTAATTTCTCTACTAACCCCAATAAGACCCCAACTATACCCTACAAATCAAAGCACTTATAAACCTCACTAAGGGGTTTTGGGGTTTTGAATATATATATATATATAGGGGGGCCTTCGTAAATTAAAAAGCTACCAAATTTAATAAGCTGATTGAGTTAAAATTTATTCCTAATTAAAACCTATTACTAATAGCTATAAATGGCGACCCCCTTTAGACACTAATCTAATCCAGGATGAAAAGTAATACATGACCTGTACTAATGCTTTCGAGTAGTGGCAACACTGTGCCAGTACTACCAGCGGGAAGCCCACCTGGATTGGAAGAAGGGGAAGAGGAGAGTGGAGACATAGACGTATGTACCTTCGATTATCACACCGTTGCAAGCATCAACATCGCATGGCAGCCATAGAGCATCAGTGGCTTTGTAGAGCCCAATGATAAGGTGACCATCTCTTGCAAGACCGACAATTCTTGTGACCCTGTGGGCAGTTGGAAGATTGGTGTTAGCGTATGTCAAGTAGTCCTTGGTGCATTCAAAACCCCAAAACCCCTTAGTGAGGTTTATAAGTGCTTTGATTTGTAGGGTATAGTTGGGGTCTTATTGGGGTTAGTAGAGAAAACGCAGGTTTTTTATGAATTTAATGAATATTTAATGAGTATTACTGTACTTAATTCAAACAAATTTTATCTGCTTATCTTTGTGATACCTCTTGAATTTAGCAGTCTGTAGTTGTTCTAGTATATCATCCAATGATTATCGTGGATATGCTGGAGCTTTTACGATGACCATCTCAACTATTTTCTTAATTTCATTGCATATTTCATCTTGCTTAATATGTTTAGCAGCCAAACTTATTGATTATTTCTCATGTTTTGTTCCAAAGTATGACATACTTTCCATATCGCACTCTAAGATAATTGCAGCTACCGCCCAAACATCCCATTATACAGAGCCATTTGTCCATTTCTCTCTTATAGGGAAGTATCCTGGAGTGCCTAAAACCTTAGCTAAAGTCACTATCTCTTGTCTTATTGCTCTGTTGAAATCTATGACTACTACTTCTAAAGGGCAGAGATTTAGCATTACATTTTCTGGCTTCAAATCTCTATGAACATACCCTAGATCATGGAGCTCTTTCACACCCTTAGTCATATCTGTGAGTATCTCATTCAAATCATCAGGATATCTATTATGGTAGAGATACTCTCTTAGAGTCATTTCAAACTTCTTTAGTCTCAAAGCTATAAAACCATGACCAAGTATAACTCCGTCGAGCTTAGCTAAGTTCTTGCATTATCTTTTCTAAGTCTCTCTCAGTACTATGTATTCATTTGCAAACTCATTTTAATATTGCTCGTTCTTAATGAGATACTTGAATGGATATACCTTGTATGCGAATTCATCAACAACTATAAGTTTTACCTTGTTAGGTACGTCAATATTCAAATAGTTTTCAATACAGCTGCTTATGTCGACTGCATTTAATGCAGGTATATACATTGCTCTCTCTTATAAGCATGCAATATACATACCATTTGCTGGTTGGTTCATTGACTCAAACCGCTTCTATCTCTTAAGTCTCTCCTACTGCTCTATTTGTGAATCAAGAGAGTTATTTTTTCTTTTAGCAGGTACAAGCTTTTAAGTTTCCTCATCTTTAATCAGGAATTCGCTTAGTTGATGCTTTTGCATATGTCTCTTTACTTTAGCTGAGTGCGTATAAGACTTCGTGCAGGTAGTGCATTAGTATCTACCATCTACTTTATCATGCTGAAGTAGATCTTAGCTCTACCAGAGTGTACCTCTTTGATGTGTCTCTTCAAGCTTGACTCAGTTGAGAAGAAATTTTAGCAGTCTTCACATTAAAACGTTTTAATTTTTTCTATTGGTTGCTGTTCCTTATCTTCCTCAACCAATTCAACTTATGTTTAAACTCCCATCTCAGCACTCTACTTCTTGTTTTAAACTTAAATTTTAAAGACCTCAGCTTCAAACTCTAGAGCTCTTAGCTCTACCTCCTTTTCAATATAAATTACTTCTTGTTTCTTGGAGGAGCCAAAGTTGAGCAATGATTAACCTGTTCCAAGAGAAACTGCCTTACGATTTAAGTTAGCCGCCATGTTTAAATTCAAATTTAAATTTCTATTATTAATAAGTAAATACCTCACTGGCTATACTAACTTTGTATAGGAGCTGGCACTGCAACAACCATGGTTGATTCTTAGGTGTTAGACATGATATTTATACTTAGTTTATAACTATAATTTTTCTAATTTTATGCTTAATATTTTTAATTTTGGTACCAACTGAGAATAATTTCAGGTTGGTACTGGTACCAATTAGGTTTTGAACCATTTTGGAACTTTTCTATTAAAACCTCATTAGTTACAAACTAGGTACTAATTAAGTTTTGGTGCTATTAAATTGGTACCAATTCAATTTAAACGAATAGTACCGGTACTAATCAAATTTAATCAAATTTAGTACTAATTTAATGGAACTAGATTGATAATAATGGAGCTCCATCTCTGAAGTTTGTTACAGCTTCTGCCAGCTTTCTCCACGTATCTTACCTGGTTGACCTCCTGTAAGATGCCCATATTTAATACTAAGATTTTTAACAGTAGGATCCAGAACTCTATATATTAAAATTTGAAATTCAATAACAAGAGAAGGACCAAGGATGGAATCTATAGGTACTGCAATGAAGAGGGTTGGAGCTTAAGAAATGTTCTCAAGATTTAGAAGCAAGGAAGATCTCTATCGATACCTCACTTAGCATGGTAAGCATGTGACATATACTTAATCATATACTATAGTGGGTTTATTCCTTTCAACGATTGAAGGTACCATTATTTCATTCTTAAAAGCTATACTCTGCGATGAGAAGAAAGCCTTCAAAAACAGTGAATAAAGTTGATAGATATACCAAACTACCCAGAGATTTCAGTCACTAATCTCTACGAGGATGCGATGAAAGATGAAGAGTTGGTAGTTTTTCTTCCTACCAAGAAACAACTCTCTAACAAGCTTCCAGAAAGGAGCTTCTTCTTTGGAGTTCTTGGTACTTTAAGAGAGAGTTATCTCAGAGAGATCATTGAAGAAGCTCACAAAAAACGCTACTCTATTTCTCCTGAAGATTAAAAGAAGCAAGGCATACTAATAAGCGATATCTGGCTCGCTGAGCTTAAGAAGCACCCATTCCTCTCTAGTAAGCTTTGCTTCATAACTTTTTAGGGAAACCTGGAACTGGTATATTCCTAATGAAAGAGCATGCGAAGGTTCACAGAGAGAGAAAGTCATAGACTATTTATGAAGTGAGCAAAAGACTTTATAAAGATGTCTAAAAGCTAGAAGAAATGAACATAGATGCAGGAGCTGGCACAAAGAGAAGAAATATGGGTCCAAGCAAGCCTTAAGAAGAGGAGAAGAAAGAGAAGCCAAACCCCTTTATGGGCCAATTTAATATGTGAATATATTCATTCGTTTAAATCTAAAACTTATTATAAACATTCATTCTTCCTTCTCTCGCACAAACTGTTGTCTTATCTACGCTTACTCTTACAGCTGCTTTGAATCAAGTCTACTGTATCGATAGGCAAGTCATGCATAAGATGATACAGCAGCAGCTTCTTGTAGTGAGTCTTGATTTAACTCCAGTAGAATTCTATTCCATTAAATTAAGGACTATAAGGAACGTTTTAAACAGGAGTTATGTTTAGGTCTTCATAAGCTTTCTTAGACTCCTTAGTCTTATGAACTGACAGGTTATCAATAAACAGGATGATCTCTTGGTTGCTATACTCTTTCTTAGCTTATGTAGGAACTCTATATACTACTCTCGCTTAATAGAGCGAGGGTGAATCACATAACTCTCTAAGCCTGAATCTTCACTTATACTAGCTAAAATTGCATGGGTGACTACCTTCACTTTTTAGTCATAGACTTCTATATTATCATACTTCTTATACCTTGACTTATTGATAAAAGTGTTGAAAGTAAACACAGCTTCATCTGCATGTATGAACTTGATGTTATTATCAATAGCTCTCTGCATTTAATCATGTATATATTTTAATTATTACTATAAAATGGCACTGTAAAATCAATCACTCTCTTCACTCTGTTGACAGTCTTGAAAGTAATACCATTTCTTCTATAAATGTTGGCTATAGTCTAAGGAGAGATGCGCATATCAGGAAACTTGCGATGAAACATTACAGCTTGCTAGTCTAGAGGAAAGTGTGCCCAATACTTTAAAGTCTTAGAGTCACAGAGGTAGTCAATATGGTGCTGTGAGAACTTTTATTTTCTAGCAGGATGCTTTCAAGTACCAGAATTAAAATGCTAAACAGCTAACATGCAGTGATACCTAACAGTAGAGGCACTCTTGTGTAAGAGCTTTGCAATAGCTGCATAATTCAATACTGGTTTGACTTAATCTATATTAATACTCGTACCATACCTAAGCTGAAGCAGTAAATCTAAATATTTCTCATCATAAATCGACCCTAAATTTCGCTAATTTCTATTTCTCATTTTGTAAATTGGCCTAATTTCTCTACTAACCCCAATAAGACCCCAACTATACCCTACAAATCAAAGCACTTATAAACCTCACTAAGGGGTTTTGGGGTTTTGAATATATATATATATATAGGGGGGCCTTCGTAAATTAAAAAGCTACCAAATTTAATAAGCTGATTGAGTTAAAATTTATTCCTAATTAAAACCTATTACTAATAGCTATAAATGGCGACCCCCTTTAGACACTAATCTAATCCAGGATGAAAAGTAATACATGACCTGTACTAATGCTTTCGAGTAGTGGCAACACTGTGCCAGTACTACCAGCGGGGAGCCCACCAGGCTTGGAAGAAGGGGAAGAGGAGAGTGGAGACATAGACGTATGTACCTTCGATTATCACACCGTTGCAAGCATCAACATCGCATGGCTGCCATAGAGCATCAGTGGCTTTGTAGAGCCCAATGATAAAGGTGACCATCTCTTGCAAGACCGACAATTCTTGTGACCCTTTGGGCAGTTGGAAGATTGGTGTTAGCGTATGTCAAGTAGTCCTTGGTGCATTCAAAACCCCAAAACCCCTTAGTGAGGTTTATAAGTGCTTTGATTTGTAGGGTATAGTTGGGGTCTTATTGTGGTTAGTAGAGAAAACGCAGGTTTTTTATGAATTTAATGAATATTTAATGAGTATTACTGTACTTAATTCAAACAAATTTTATCTGCTTATCTTTGAGATACCTCTTGAATTTAGCAGTCTGTAGTTGTTCTAGTATATCATCTAATGATTATCGTGGATATGCTGGAGCTTTTACGATGACCATCTCAACTATCTTCTTAATTTCATTGCATATTTCATCTTGCTTAATATGTTTAGCAGCCAAACTTATTGATTATTTCTCATGTTTTGTTCCAAAGTATGACATACTTTCCATATCGCACTCTAAGATAATTGCAGCTACCGCCCAAACATCCCATTATACAGAGCCATTTGTCCATTTCTCTCTTATAGGGAAGTATCCTGGAGTGCCTAAAACCTTAGCTAAAGTCACTATCTCTTGTCTTATTGCTCTGTTGAAATCTATGACTACTACTTCTAAAGGGCAGAGATTTAGCATTACATTTTCTGGCTTCAAATCTCTATGAACATACCCTAGATCATGGAGCTCTTTCACACCCTTAGTCATATCTGTGAGTATCTCATTCAAATCATCAGGATATCTATTATGGTAGAGATACTCTCTTAGAGTCATTTCAAACTTCTTGAGTCTCAATGCAATAAAACCATGACCAAGTATTACTCCGTCGAGCTTAGCTAAGTTCTTGCATTATCTTTTCTAAGCCTCTCTCAGTACTATGTATTCATTTGCAAACTCATTTTAATATTGCTCTTCTATGAGATACTTGAATGGATATACCTTTTATGCGAATTCATCAACAACTATAAGTTTTACCTTGTTAGGTACGTCAATATTCAAATAGTTTTCAATACAGCTGCTTATGTCGACTGCATTTAATGCAGGTATATACATTGCTCTCTCTTATAAGCATGCAATATACATACCATTTGCTGGTTTGTTCATTGACTCAAACCGCTTCTATCTCTTAAGTCTCTCCTACTGCTCTATTTTTGAATCAAGAGAGTTATTTTTTCTTTTAGCAGGTACAAGCTTTTAAGTTTCCTCATCTTTAATCAGGAATTCGCTTAGTTGATGCTTTTGCATATGTCTCTTTACTTTAGCTGAGTGCGTATAAGACTTCATGCAGGTAGTGCATTAGTATCTACCATCTACTTTATTATGCTTGAAGTAGATCTTAGCTCTACCAGAGTGTACCTCTTTGATGTGTCTCTTCAAGCTTGACTCAGTTGAGAAGAAATTTTAGCAGTCTTCACATTAAAATGTTTTAATTTTTTCTATTGGTTGCTGTTCCTTATCTTCCTCAACCAATTCAACTTATGTTTAAACTCCTATCTCAGCACTCTACTTCTTGTTTTAAACTTAAATTTTAAAGACCTCAGCTTCAAACTCTGAGCTCTTAGCTCTGCCTCCTTTTCAATATAAATTACTTCTGGTTTCTTGGAGGAGCCAAAGTTGAGCAATGATTAACCTGTTCCAAGAGAAACTGCTTACGATTTAAGTTAGCCGCCATGTTTAAATTCAAATTTAAATTTCTATTATTAATAAGTAAAAACCTCACTAGCTATATTAACTTTGTATAGGAGCTGGCACTGCAACAACAATGGTTGATTCTTAGGTGTTAGACATCATATTTATACTTAGTTTATCTATACATTTTCTAATTTTATGCTTAATATTTTTAATTTTTGTACCAACTGAGAATAAATTCAGGTTGGTACTGGTACCAATTAGGTTTTGAACCATTTTGGAACTTTTCCATTAAAACCTCATTAGTTTAAAACTAGGTACTAATTAAGTATTGGTACTATTAAATTGGTACCAATTAAATTTAAACGAATTTAGTACCGGTACTAATCAAATTTAAACAAATTTAGTACTAATTTAATGGAACTAAATTGATAAAAATGGAGCTCCATCTCTGAAGTTTGTTAAGCTTCTGCCAGCTTTCTCCACGTATCCTTACCAGGTTGACCTTCTATAAGATGCCCATATTTAATACTAAGATTTTTAACAGTAGGATCCAGAACTCTATATATTAAAATTTGAAATTCAATAACAAGAGTGGGAACAAGTATGGAATCTATAAGTACTGCAATGAAGAGGGTTGAAGCTTAAGAAATGATCTCAAGATTTAGAAGCAAGGAAGATCTCTATCGATACCTCACTTAGCATGGTAAGCATGTGACATATACTTAATCATATACTATAGTGGGTTTATTCCTTCCAACGATGGAAGGTACCAAAATTTCATTCTTAAAAGCTATACTCTGCGATGAGAAGAAAGCCTTCAAAAACAGTGAAATAAAGTTGATAGATATACCAAACTACCCAGAGATTTCAGTCACTAATCTCTACGAGGATGCGATGAAAGATGAAGAGTTGGTAGTTTATCTTCCTACCAAGAAACAACTCTCTAACAAGCTTCCAGAAAGGAGCTTCTTCTTTGGAGTTCTTGGCACTTTAAGAGAGAGTTATCTCAGAGAGATCATTGAAGAAGCTCACAAAAAACGCTACTCTATTTCTCCTGAAGATTAAAAGAAGCAAGGCATACTAATAAGCGAGACCTGGCTCGCTGAGCTTAAGAAGCACCCATTCCTCTCTAGTAAGCTTTGATTCATAACTTTGTAGGGAAACCTGGAACTGGTATATTCCTAATGAAAGAGCATGCGAAGGTTCACAGAGAGAGAAAGTCATAGACTATTTATGAAGTGAGCAAAAGACTTTATAAAGATGTCTAAAAGCTAGAAGAAATGAACATAGATGCAGGAGCTGGCACAAAGAGAAGAAATATGGGTCCAAGCAAGCCTTAAGAAGAGGAGAAGAAAGAGAAGCCAAACCCCTTTATGGGCCAATTTAATATGTGAATATATTCATTCGTTTAAATCTAAAACTTATTTATAAACATTCATTCTTCCTTCTCTCGCACAAGCTGTTGTCTTATCCACGCTTACTCTCTTACAGTTGCTTTGAATCAAGTCTACTGTATCGATAGGCAAGTCATGCATAAGATGATACAGCAGCAGCTTCTTGTAGTGAGTCTTGATTTAACTCCAGTAGAATTCTATTCCATTAAATTAAGGACTATAAGGAACGTTATAAACAGGAGTTATGTTTAGGTCTTCATAAGCTTTCTTAGACTCCTTAGTCTTATGAACTGAAAGGTTATCAACAAACAGGATGATCTCTTGGTTGCTATACTTCTCTCTGAGCTTATGTAGGAACTCTATATACTACTCTCGCTTAATAGAGCGAGGGTGAATCACATAACTCTCTAAGCCTGAATCTTCACTTATACCAGCTAAAATTGCATGGGTGACTACCTTCACTTTTTAGGCATAAACTTCTATATTATCATACTTCTTATACCATGACTTATTAATAAAAGTGTTGAACGTAAACACAGCTTCATCTGCATGTATGAACTTGATGTTATTATCAATAGCTCTCTGCATTTAATCATATATATATTTTAATTATTACTATAAAATGGCACTGTAAAATCAATCACTCTCTTCACTCTGTTGACAGTCTTGAAAGTAATACCATTTCTTCTATAAATGTTGGCTATAGTCTAAGGAGAGATGCGCATATCAGGAAACTTGCGATGAACATTACAGCTCGCTAGTCTAGAGGAAAGTGTGCCCAATACTTTAAAGTCTTAGAGTCACAGAGGTGGTCAATATGGTGCTGTGAGAACTTTTATTTTCTAGCAGGATGCTTTCAAGTACCAGAATTAAAATGCTAAACAGCTAACATGCAGTGATACCTAACAGTAGAGGCACTCTTGTGTAAGAGCTTTGCAATAGCTGCATAATTCAATACTGGTTTGACTTAATCTATATTAATACTCGTACCATACCTAAGCTGAAGCAGTAAATCTAAATATTTCTCATCATAAATCGACCCTAAATTTCGCTAATTTCTATTTCTCATTTTGTAAATAGACCTAATTTCTCTACTAACCCCAATAAGACCCCAACTATACCCTACAAATCAAAGCACTTATAAACCTCACTAAGGGGTTTTGGGGTTTTGATTGGGTGTTGGAAGAGCATGATGAAGCAACTCCATTTGCGCTGAGACTGTTGGTATAAGCGCAGGACTGAATGAGTAGTAGTGATAGGAAGTCTAATATTCGCTGCTTCCTAAACATTGATCAACTTCTACTCTCTTGGTATCTGAGCATGCTCCCATTGGTGCGAAGATGTCTTTTAAGTGCTCCGAAGTGCCAGAGTGGATGGGAACCCCATTGGTTGAGACGCCAACGAGCGCAGAGCGCACTGTATGCTACATTAAGATTCCTCTTCTCCCCTATTAGTAAGAGCACTCCATCTTTATTGAATTCCTTAGTATAGTGGAGGAATCCGCAATAGCGTCCAGCACAGCTAGATAGAAGAAAAGGCTCTGGACAGAGAGGAAAAGGCTATTAGGCTTGGGAGATTTGCACGTTTAAGATTAATTTGATCAGCATCATCGTTCCCATTACCAAGGAAATGTGCTAATTTTTTATTACAGCAAGATTCGATTAAGCATTTTTGTTGAAATATTTGTAATATTTTTCATTTTATATACCTCAATTATATTAAAACAAATTCTTATTCTTCAAATTAATAGGAGCTCACCAATTACTATATGAAAAGTATTCTCATTTTAATAATACTATAAATATAAATGAGAATACTTTTCATATAGTAATTGGTGAGCTCCTATTAATTTGAAGAATAAGAATTTGTTTTAATATAATTGAGGTATATAAAATGAAAATATTACAAATATTTCAACAAAAATGCTTAAACGAATCTTTCTGTAATAAAAAATTAGCCTTTCTATTCTCAAGAATTTTAAAATCAAAATTTATATTCAACGAATATTTTTATATTATATAATTTATAATTTCAATGAGTTTTTTTTTTTTTAAAAAAAATATTCATTAATTTATCTAAGAAAGATAGGATAAATAATATTTTATTCAGAATCAATAATTTTTATTTTTCAAATTAATTTAATACAATTAACTTAGAACCTCGGAAAAATATTTTTACTTACTTTTTGCATTTTTTCAATTCAACTTAATAATGGTCTCTTTCATTTTTTATTTTAATTATAATAGAATTTAACAATTTGAATAAGTCTAGCAGGAGGAATTGACTTAGACTGAGGAATTGTATTTTTTAAATTTAGTGTTTTAGTTATTTTGCAAAATATTTTGAATAAATTTAAATTAAATTAACAAAAAAATTTTTACTTCATCTGCAAATTAATTTAAATTAAGAATAAATCAATTACTATTAATAATACAATTAATTATAATTTTATAATTTACTAAAAGATTAGATTAAATAAAAAGAAAAAAAATTATCGTTACATTTTTGAGTCTTTTTGAGTATTATCGATAATTGCCCAATGATTAATGATTTAGAATTTTTTGCAATATTGGTCAATCCTGCAGCTCCTTTATTAGCTTAAATATTTACACTTAAAATAAACAGACAAAATTTATCCTATCAGTATTTACAACAAAAAACGAAAATTTATTCACTTCCTTTGTTTAAAAGATAGATTATTCTGTAATTCCTGAATAAACATCATGACATTTAATGCTATGTATAAATATTTAATTAATGCTAAAATTGATTATTAAATTACGATGTGTTGGTAGATAAGTTAGGGGCATATAGGATTTCTTCGTAAATATGAAACCGCTAAAGCCCTCGGTTACAGAATATGTAAACCTCCTTGAACTGCATCAAAAACTAGATAAAGGGCGTAATTATATAAAAAAATAACTTTAGACTAATTATAAATTCAAGGAAGTTATTAATCAATAATTTGCCTACCCTACAACTTTAGAATCAGAGCATCAAAAGATAGGTTTGAGTCATTAAACATTTTAATATGTTTCAGATTTGACTCCACTGCAAGAAAGAAGTGAAAAAAATCAACTAACATAAATTCTAGTATAATATTTCTTAAGTTTTACACTACGTAGAGCCAATAAAAATTAAATTATAAATAACACAAGTTCACTATCACTATTTAATATATAGAATTATCTATAAAATAATTTAAATTAATTATTATTTTTTATTTTTGCCAAACCTATTCATTTTCGATTTTATTTCACAAATATTTCAGATAAATTGTTTTTAATATTATTTTTAACTTAACACTATTAACAACGATCATTGAATATATTGAATTTTTATATCAAATAATATTTAATTATGTTTATGAATAATAATCTCATTATATATCAAGTTATAACAATTCTTGGTATCTTAGTAAAGAATTTATTTTGTTTTTATAATAATTTATTTTTTATAAACAGAATTAAATATTATTTGATATAAAAATTCAATATATTCAATAATCGTTGTTAATAGTGTTAAGTTAAAAATAATATTAAAAACAATTTATCTGAAATATTTGTGAAATAAAATCGAAAATGAATAGGTTTGGCAAAAATAAAAAATAATAATTAATTTAAATTATTTTATAGATAATTCTATATATTAAATAGTGATAGTGAACTTGTGTTATTTATAATTTAATTTTCTAGAGGGGCATTTATAGTTGAAGGTCGTTAAAAGTTGAAAATCATACAATAACAATATAAGTTATCGAAAATGCTTATAAATAAAATTAAAATTTATTTTAATCTCTTTGTTTAAACTATCTTAGATACCATATTAAACATGAGGATGAAAAATTTGGTGTAAATTAAAGATGTTTGATGTTGTGTAGAGTTTTTCTAATTAAAAAACATGATCTCACAAAATATATACTTATTTGAAAGCAAGGGGTAAGTGAGGAAATGTGTACAGAGAGGGAATGAGGTAAGCGTGTGGGAATAATCAAAACCCCAAAACCCCTTAGTGAGGTTTATAAGTGCTTTGATTTGTAGGGTACAGTTGGGGTCTTATTAGGGTTAGTAGACAAAATTTAGATTTTGTATGAATTTAATGAATATTTAAAGATTATTAGTGTGCTTAACTCAAACAAATTCATCTGCTTGTCTTTGTGATACCTCTTTAATCTCGCTGTCTTTACTTGTTCTATAATGTCATCTAATGATTATCTTGGGTAAGCTGGAGCTCTTTCTATGACCATCTCAACTATCTTCTTTATTTTATCGCAGATTTCTTCTTATTTTTATATGTTTAGCAGCCAAACTTATTGATTATTTCTCGTGCTTTGTTCCAAAGTATGACATACTTTCCATATCGCTCTCTAATATAATAGCAGCAACTGTCCATACATCCCACTAAACTGAGCCATTAGTCCATTTTTCTCTTATGGGAAATATCCAGGAGTGCCAAGAACTTTTGCCAAAGTTACTATCTCTTATCTTAATGCTCTATTGAAATCGATAACTACGACTTCTAAAGGGCAGATGTTAAGCATAACATTTTCAGGCTTCAAATCTCTATGAACATATCCAAGTTCATGCAACTCCTTGACACCTTAATCATATCATTAAGAATATCATTTAAGTCATCAGGGTATTTATTATGACAGATAGTCTCTTAAAGTCATTTCAAATTTCTTAAGCCTTAGTGCAATGAAACAATAGCTTAATATAACACCATTTAACTTAAGCAAGTTCTTGCAATCTCTTCTTTAAGCCTCTCTAAGAATCATATATTCGTTAGCAAACTCATTTTAATACTGCTCATTTTTTATTAGATAGTTGAAAGGGTTTACCTTGTATGGATACTCATCAACTGCTATAAGCTTTGCCTTGTTCGGCATTTTTATGTGCAAGTAATTTAAAATACAGCTACTAAGTTCAATTTCATTTAATGCAGGAATACTCATCGCTTTCGCTTGGAAGCATGCTAAAACAGTATGATCTCTAGGCTAGTTCATTGATTCAAAGCGACTCTGTCTCTCGAGCTTCTCCTGTAGCTCTCTTTAAGACTCAAGAATTTTTGATTTTCTTTTAGCAGGTACAAGTTTTTAAGTCTCCTTGTCTTAAATCAAGAATTCGCTAAGATGATGTTTTTGCATATGCTTCTTAACCTTTGCTGAGTGTAAGACTTCATGCATGTTGAGCATTAGTACCTTTCATCCACTTTATCATGTTTAAAATAGATCTTGGCTTTACCAGAGTGTACTTCTTTAATGTGCCTCTTCAAGCTAGACTCAGTTGAGAAAAGATTTTAGCAGTCTTCACATAAAAATGTTTTTATTTTTTCTAATTGTTGGTGTTCCTTATCTTCCTCAACCAATTCAACTTATGTTTAAACTCCCATTTCAGCACTCTACTTCTTGTTTTAAACTTAAATTTTAAAGACCTCAGCTTCAAACTCTAGAGCTCTTAGCTCTACCTCCTTTTCAATATAAATTACTTCTGGTTTCTTGGAGGAGCCAAAGTTGAGCAATGATTAACCTGTTCCAAGAGAAACTGCCTTACGATTTAAGTTAGCCGCCATGTTTAAATTCAAATTTAAATTTCTATTATTAATCTGTAATAGCCTTTCTGGTTATAGTCCCTTTGTATAGGAGTTGATACGACAACAATTATGGTTGAATTTAAGGTGTTAGAGATCATATTTATGCTTAGTTTATAAATATAGTTTTTCTAATTTCATACTTAATAATTTCGATTTAGGTATCAACGAAGTATAAAATCGGGTTGGTACTGGTACTAATTAGGTTTTGAACCATTTTGGAACTTTTCCATTCAAACCTCACTGGATTAAAACTAGGTACTAATTAAGTTTTGGTACTATTAAATTGGTACCAATTAAATTTAAACGAATTTAGTACGGTACCAATTAAATTTAAACAAATTTAGTACTAATTTAATGGAACTAAATTGATAAAAATAGAGCTCAATTACTGCAGTTTGTTACAGCTTCTGCAAACTTTCTCCACGCATCTTTGCAGGGTTGACCTCCTATAAGATGCCCATATTTAATACTAAGATTTTTAACAGTAGGATCCAGAACTCTATATATTATAATTTGAAATTAATAAGAAGAGAAGGAACTAGGATGGAATCTATAAGTACTGCAATAAAGAGGGTTAAAGCTTAAGAAATGATCTCAAGATTCAGAAGTAAGGAAGATCTCTATCGATATCTAACTTTACATGGTAAGATAACTTGACGACTATTAACATCTTTAACAGTTGGATTATTCCTTCCAACGATGGAAGGTACCAAAATTTCATTCTTGAAAGCAATACTTTGCGAGGAGAAGAAAGCTTTTAAAAATAAAGAGATTAAACTAATCGAAATTCCCAACTACCCTGAGAATTCAGTCACTAATCTTAATGAGGATGCCATGTAAGATAAGGAAGTGGTAGTTTACCTTCCTACCAAGAAACTACTCTCTAATAAACTACTAGAGAGGAACTTCTTCTTTGGTGTTCTTGGTACAATAAAAGAGGAGTATCTCAGTGAGATCATTGAAGAAGCTCACAAAAAACGCTACTCTATTTCTCCTGAAGATTAAAAGAAGCAAGGCATACTAATAAGCGAGACCTGGCTCGCTGAGCTTAAGAAGCATCCATTCCTCTCTAGTAAGCTTTGATTCATAACTTTGTAGGGAAACCTGGAACTGGTATATTCCTAATGAAAGAGCATGCGAAGGTTCACAGAGAGAGAAAGTCATAGACTATTTATGAAGTGAGCAAAAGACTTTATAAAGATGTCTAAAAGCTAGAAGAAATGAACATAGATGCAGGAGCTGGCACAAAGAGAAGAAATATGGGTCCAAGCAAGCCTTAAGAAGAGGAGAAGAAAGAGAAGCCAAACCCCTTTATGGGCCAATTTAATATGTGAATATATTCATTCGTTTAAATCTAAAACTTATTTATAAACATTCATTCTTCCCTCTCTCGCACAAATTGTTGTCTTATCTACGCTCACTCTCTTACAGCTGCTTTGAATCAAGTCTACTGTATAGATGGGCAAGTCATGCATAATATGATACAGCAGCAGCTTCTTGTAGTGAGTCTTGATTTAACTCCAGTAGAATTCTATTCCATTAATTTAAGGACTTTAAGGAACGTTGTATACAGGAGTTATGTTTAACTCTTCATAAGCTTTCTTAGACTCCTTAGTCTTATGAACTGACAGGTTATCAACAAACAGGATGATCTCTTGGTTGCTATACTTCTCTCTGAGCTTATGTAGAAACTCTATATACTACACTCGCTTAATAGAACGAGGGTGAATCACATAACTCTCTAAGCCTGAATCTTCACATATACCAGCTAAAATTGCATGGGTGACTACCTTTAATTTTAAGTCATAGACTTCTATGTTATCATACTTCTTGTACCATGACTTATTAATAAAAGTGTTGAACGTAAACATAGCTTCATCTGCATGTATGAACTTGATAATATTATCAATAGCTCTCTGCATTTAATCACATATATAGTTTAAATTATTACTATAAAATGGCACTGTAAAATCAATCACTCTCTTCACTCTGTTGACAGTCTTGAAAGTAATACCATTTCTTCTATAAATATTGGCTATAGTCTAAGGTGAGATACGCATGTCAGGAAACCTGCGATGAAACATGACAGCTCGTTAGTCTAGAGGAAAGTGTGCTCAATACTTTAATGTCTTAGAGTCACAGAGATAGTCAATATGGACCTGTGAGAACTTTTATTTGCTAGCAAGATGCTTTGAAGAGCCTGAGTTATAATGCTAAACAGCTAACAAGCAATGATACCTACCAGTTGAGGCACTCTTGCGTAGGACTCTTGCTATGGCTATATAATTCAGCACCGGTTTGACTTAGTCTATATTAATACTAGTACCATACCTAAGCTTAAGCAGTAAATCTAATTATTACTCATCATAAATAGACCCTAAATTTTGCTAATTTCTATTTCTCATTTTGCAAATTGACCTAATTTCTTTGCTAACCCCAATAAGACCTCAACTATACCCTTCAAATAAAAGCACTTATAAACCTCACTAAGGGTTTTGGGGTTTTGAATGCTATTAAAGGAGACAAGATACAAAGAGAATCACCCAAAAACCTACTAAATTGGGAATAAACTACTAAATAGGCTACCATTAACAAATCAGAATCTTGCCAGTTTCTGATAAATGAAGAACATAAAGATAAGCCTAAGTAAATGAAGGGGGAATACATTATCAATTAGGATATATATACATAACCTAAAGAAGTTTAAACCAAACTCTTACTAAGTGAATTTCAAAATTTCGACCCTAATGAAATAAGATTTAAACTTCTTAAAAGACTTATAAGAGCCCATGATGGAATAAATTCCATAATTTTGAACCATGGGAAATCCAATTGATCAAAAAGCTCAGTCCTCTCTATTAAAGAGAGATTGAATTAAGAAGTATATAAGAGAGAGTACTTCTCACCAACACTCTATTTAAGAGTAACTTTGAAGAACACTTCGTTGGAGAGCAATTTAATCCTAAAAGACCACAAGTAAATGTTAGAAAAAGACAAAGAAAAGAACAGATAAAGAAAAAAGAGTGGCACAGGAGATTGACAGAGAAGACAAAGAATGTTTTGTGAATTAAGTTAAAGTCAAAAGTTAACTAAAAACACAAACTTAAATAACTAATTAAAAGGGCTAGTCCCTTATATATATTGAAAAATATTAGCGATCGGGGGTCCCCAGAGACCTCAATGTGATCATATTATTATTATTATTTGTTTTTGATTATTTCCCACTTATTAAAATGCAAGCCTTGATACAATTTACAATAAACCAAAAGTTAGATAAAGAGATTAAATATACTTTATTTAGTTTTGAAAATAAATAATTTCACAGTTTTTTTTAATTACAAAATTTATCTTTAAATCAATAATAAATTATCAATGACTAAATAAAAATAGTTTATTTATAGATTTCTTACTGATAAAGATATTTAGAATTTTACTTCATAAGACTTAAGGGGTTATGGCCTCTTGTGGCTGCTAATATCGTTTTTCTTATTTTTTAAGATATAAAATTCATTAAAAAAATTCAAGAAATTTTTTTTTAATTATTTAGGTCTTTAATGATCTCTACAATGAAAATGTAGAAATCCAAAATAAAGAAACATGTTCCATTTGCATCGTATAATACATTATATTTTGAATTAATTTTGCTAATATTGCTTTAAAATTTTATGTTAATTTATTTTATAATCTTAGTAATTTATTGTATTAAGTCATGAATAGCTGTTACATTTACATGATGCGCTTATTTTAATTTTATCTTCAATATAAGTTGACTTAATGATTCCATTTCCAATTGTAACAACTATTCGTGACTTAATACAATAAATTACTAAGATTAAAAAATAAATTAACATAAAATTTTAAAGCAATATTAGCAAAATTAATTCAAAATATAATGTATTATACGATGCAAATGGAACATGTTTCTTTATTTTGGATTTCTGCATTTTCATTGTAGAGATCATTGAAAAAATATATGGGGAAGGAAGTTTTGTTATTGAATTTTTGCTAAAAAAATTTTCAAGGAATTTTCCTCTTTTTTTTTAACTTTAAATTAAATTAATTTTCATAATAATTTGTCATGAGCTTCGGGACTAATTTCATTGTTATATATATACTTTACTTATTTATCAATTTGTCAACATCTCTAATTTATTCTAAGAACCTCGCAGCAATATTTAGTTAATTTTGAATGCCAGATCATCTAGAACTCTTTAGCATATTACATGTTGGAATTGATCGAATTTATATATATCTTAAGTATTGTGGAAAATTCAAAGTTTTTCAAAAAAATCTTTTTTTTTATTTAAAAAAATTCTATAAATAACTCTTAAAAATGTTTGTTCAAATTTTTTTTTACATTTAGAAAGTTATCCTGTTAAAGTTAGTTAAGTTATTGTATAAATTTTAGACTTGAATAGTTATTTGAATTTCAAAAAAATAGAGAAAAGATATATGAAAATATATTTTGTTGTATTATTTTAAAATATAATTTAGGAATACACATGAAATGTATTAAAACTATATATTAAGTGAGCTAACCTTTCATTTATTTAGAATATTTTTCTTAATATATTCAATAAAAAAATTCTATCATGAGAAACATAATATAAATTAAAATAATTTTCTAAGGAATTTATTTTCTTACAATGCTATAGAAGTAGAATCAGTCTTTTATACATTTACAATATAATTAGCTTAATATTGCTAAAATACAATTTATTTGAAAAATTCAAAAATAAATAAATAACTCAAATTATAATTATATATAACTGCCACTAATTACAAACATATGTAGATCAAATTTGGCTCACAATGCATACCGTTAGATTTGGCTCACAAAACATTTTTGACACATTTGACACCTTGGCCTAATATTTCTCCTCGTTTATTATAGGGCGATTCGACACCTGCCAAATTTATCTTGATTTTGAGATATGTGATAGTATCCAAGAATATTATCAATTAAATAAACATTAAAATGGATAGAGAATGTAATGCATATATGAAGTACTTAAAAAGTTTTAGTTTTAAAATCAATTTTCTTTTTCTGACTATGGGTTTTCTTGGTTTGCTCTCTCTTCATTCTGAATGAACTCTTCTTCTTACGACATCTAAAGCATGATTCACTCTTCGTCTAGTCTCGTCATGAAGTATTTTCCTAACTCTAACATGGTGAATGGTATAGATTTATAGGCTTGCCTCTGCACCTCGCTCAGGGAGATTAGATGAAACCTTGACTAAAATGCCTCCTGATCTATCTTTTTCAGTTACTCTAAGGGCATTTAATTTTTTGTAATTACCACTGCTGAATTTATGTATTCTAATTGTACCTCTCCATATTATGCCTAAGTGCACGTTCATGTTTTCATATTTTTCGCATTCACATTTCAATGTTTATTTAATTGATAATATTCTTGGATACTATCACATATCTCAAAATCAAGATAAATTTGGCAGGTGTCGAATCGCCCTATAATACACGAGGAGAAATATTAGGCCAAGGTGTCAAATGTGTCAAAAATGTTTTGTGAGCCAAATCTAACGGTATGCATTGTGAACCAAATTTGATCTACATGAGTTTGTAATTAGTGGCAGTTATATATAATTATAATTTGAGTTATTTATTTATTTTTGAATTTTTCAAATAAATTGTATTTTAGCAATAATAATAATAACTATAATTAATTGTTCAATTTGTTAGATTTTTATAAATTCAATATAAAAAGTAAGCTTTTTATAATTAAATAAAATGCTTGAATTTTCAACTATTTTAACTTTATGGGGTTTAATAAGTAAGATGTCTCCTAGAAATATAGCTAAGTCAACAAAAACTTGATAAATGTTCGAGTTTTTTTTAAAACATGAGAAAAGATACATTAAAAATTGATAAACATGATATATGATGATTAAAAATTCCATATTAACTACTCATTTACATATAGATTTCAATTTACATCCTAAAGCCTCATTATTATACCGATTTTTATCTAAGTTGTATAATATCAATAATAATTAATATATATTTCTCTTATACTTTTGAAATTTATTTTATTTCAGTTTCTATGATAAAATCTGGATTAAAAATTAAATTAATGTATTTATAATTAAAATTATAAAAAATTTTAAAATATAGGTTTTGGGAAATATCTTCTGAGGAAGCCGCTAAAATTGAATTTCTTATAACATAAAATGCTTTAAAAATTATTACAATATCAAAGAGATATATCATAACTCATTAATAAATCTCAAATGACTTTCCCAAAAATTCTTCACAATTTTCAAGAAATACATTAAATTGTTATTGCTATTTTTTATTTCTTATTAATATAAATATAATACATGCTTATTTTTTTGAAAAAAAATAAAATTTATTTACTTATCAAAATTAGCAGTTTAAATTTTTGTAAATTCAAATTATTTATTTAATTGATATATTAAAGAGCAATAAAAATAGATATTCTTGCAATTTAAACTGCTAATTTTGATAAGTAAATAAATTTTATTTTTTTTCAAAAAAATAAGCATGTATTATATTTATATTAATAAGAAATAAAAAATAGCAATAACAATTTAATGTATTTCTTGAAAATTGTGAAGAATTTTTGGGAAAGTCATTTGAGATTTATTAATGAGTTATGATATATCTCTTTGATGTTGTAATAATTTTTAAAGCATTTTATGTTATAAGAAATTCAATTTTAGCGGATGTCACCCTAGGTTTTTATTCTTGGCAGCACTTTTCATTGCACTACTTCTATTGCCGTAGGATTTTTCTTGGATGCCCATGTTTCCAAATGCATGAGATAGAGTCTATTGTTGGCCCTTATCTATAACATTGTTGTACTTTGCTTCAAATGCATCAAACACGTTCTAATTATATATTTAATTCAATGTTTTTAACTTAATTCTTTTTAAATAAAAAGATTGCTTTAATTATTTATAATAGTTTAATTAAAACTAAATCTTTTAATACAAATATTTTCATTTAAAATTTAATAAATAACATTCTATATTATAAATTTGCATCATTTGTTTTTAGGGTATATTGTTGGTAAGGCAAAAGTTTTGAAAAAATAATGAAATTTAATGTTTAATTTATAATTTTAATTTTAAATGCACTCTAAATTAAGGAAATAATAAAGAATATAAAAGTCCATTCACAAATAGACTTTGATTTTTTTGGATAAATTATTGTTCTCTTTATGAATGAATAAAAAATATTATTTTTGATTCATTAAGCTAATATCTTCGATAATCATTATTAATTAACACTGGACATTAAAATATTTCAAATATTTCTTTATTCAACGCATAAGATTTAGCGTTAATAAAACTCATTTAATATTATCTTAATTATGATAATAAATAATCGGATATTATTTATTAATTTTATTATGCAAAAAATAGACTAGTTTTTTAGGTATTTTTTAAGTAAATTTTAAGTATTTATTTTATTTTTTTCGCTTTACTAATTATTATAAATATAAAGTTACATTTAAGAATTCACATAAATTTAAATTAAAAGAGGGTTTATAGTCTGAAATTGCAATAAACTTATAAATAGGATAATATAGAAATGTTTTTTATGATTAAACTCTTAACTTTTTTTCAGGAAAAAATAAATACATGATTGACGGAAATCTCCAACCCAAATAGAAATGTGGTTGTTAAATATTATCAATTTTAGATAATTATTTTTAATAATTAAATACAAAAAGTAAAATCTTAATTACAATTAAAATATATTATTATAATACTAATCTAATTTATTTCTGTTATAATTTTATTATAATAGTCTCATCATTTTGAAAATACTTCCAAATATATATAAAGTTTAGAAATATAAAATAAGTATTAAGTTAACTTTTATATTATTATTAAATATTCATTAAGTAATTTTGTTTTTATAAATATTATTTTTCTGGGTAGGCATGTTTTTCTTCAATCTCTTCTAGGTTTGTGGTTGCACTAGTGACTGGCCGGCATCTTGTTCCTGATCCTAGTTGTCTCCAGTAAACTCTTTAATTTATTATAAAATATTCGTACAATTAAAATAATAATTAATTAAAAGTTATTAAGGCAGTAAAGAAGGCGCGGGAAAAATGGACAAGGAGAAACAGCCAATCAGTGGAAGGAGGAAACTGGCAGTCTATATGGAAGACTAAAGCTAAGAAGTGAAAGTCATTCCTCAACAGCAAACACTGGACCAATACTTTGAATATTCAAACTCAAATTCGAATTCGCAAAACTCAAGGTACCAAAACCTGAATGTTTAGTTGAATCATAATCAATTCAAAAACATAAACAAATTTTCGGTCAAGATTGACAATAGCCGACAGCTCGAATTTTACCAACCAGTTAGAGAGGCTGAAGGATGGGTAAGAAGGAACGAGAGAATTGCGGAAAAATGGAGATCTAAAAGAAGAGATGACATCATTAGCAAGAAGAGATAGATTAACACGAAGACATTGGAATTCAAAATTTGCCTACAAAATGTCAGAGGTCTGAACTCAAAACTTAAACAAGATTAACTTCTTAAAGAAATAGAGAACAAAAACCCCGATTATATTGGCCTGGTGGAAACGAGGTTGTAAAGATTAATCGGTCTCAACAACAAGAATATAGCACAGACCTAACTGGCTAGAAATGGAGGAGTATTGGTGATGAATAACGGCAAATTCGAAATGAAAACGATAAAAACCTTGAAACAATACCTAACTTGGACTATACTTAACGTGGGAGGTTTTCCTCTGCACATTATTACAGCGTATATACCACCTTACTGGAACGACGAGATTAAAGAATTACAAAACAGACTCATTTACATGATAAAATCATTAAAACAAAAGTGCTAGAAATAAAAGATAATAGTTATGGGAGATTTCAACTACCACATTAAAGAGCTGGGAAAAAGACTGAACAAAGAAGGATTGAAAGAATCCATTCCTCAAGGAGTGGAAACTCATGTTAAAGGCAACTAATTGGATCAGATTTTCTCAAACGTGGAGACAATTGGATGGGAAACAAATTAAATGACACTAACTGACCACAAACTCATCCAAGTAAGACTCAAAATATAATTTCAGGAGAATGATTTCAAATTAACGGATAAAGAAAGAACAATTAGGATATCAGATGTGAGGAAGCAATGCTGGAAGACATTTATTGAAGAAGGAAGGGAAATTACAGCAGATGACTTAGAGAACCCAATCAAAAAGTGTTTTGAGGATAAATTAGGGAGATAAACCAAGGGGAGAAACTGGTATCAACAACCACCGGAATGGGCGATTAAGAACAACAATAACACAAAGTTAAGAGATGCATTTCAGGAAACAAAGGTGCAATGGAGGGAAGCAATTAGAGACTTAGAGCATTGCTTGGACAAGAACGATGTAAAAGGGTTCTTTTACATGGTAAAGAGACTGACAAAAACTTAAAAGCAATGTTAACCAATAAAAGGATTGACGAATAAAGATGAGAGAGTAAAAATAGGGGAACAAACAAAAAAATAAATACTAGAATTCTATGGGCAAATGTTTAAAGACTAAAGAGGAAGTGGACGATAAGAACCAAAAAGAGCAAATGTGATAATGAACGAGGACTTAGAAGAAAGAAGCTTCTATAATGTGGATGATGTAAAAAGAAGTATTGGAGAGTGTAACTTCAATAAGGCCATTGGCCCAGATGGCTTTGATGGAAAAATGTTGCTTAAATCAGAAAGAATGAAGTAGACTGTAAGCGAGAAAATATCAAACTGGCTAAATAATAGATAGATTCCAGAATACATTAAGGAAAGGAGATTAATACTACTGAGCAAAGACCAGAATAATCTATATCCAAAAGTCAGCAATACAAGACCAATAGTGATAAACTCCCACCTAAGTAAAATAGTGGAAAAGGTGATAATTAATAAAGTTACTGAATCTAAGAGTGAACTACTGACAACAGGAAACTACCAGAATGGATTCAAAGAAAACAAGAGCACCCACATAATTCTTATAAGAATGTTAGAACACATAAAATCATCGAGAAGAAAAAGCAAACAAAGGGAAGCCTACCTACTAATCGATCTCCAAAAAGCATACGACTCGGTCTGGAAAGACAAGCTAATTTCAATACTTAACAGTAGAATAACAAACACAAAAGAGAAAGAAATAGCTAGTCTGATAGAGTTGTTATACACTGGAAACAAGATTAAGTTTGAGGAGGAAGATGTAATAACGGAGTAAGGAGTAGCTCAAGGAAGCCAACTTTCACCGATGCTGTTTAACATCTACCTATAAGACGCATTATACTCACAGAAAGAGCTAATATCATTAGTCAAATAGGGCAAGCTAATAGCGTTTGCAGACGACATCCTTATAAATATAAAAGACCCTTAATAATTCAGAAGAGTTATCAGCAGCTTCAAAGAAATTGAAAAAGCCCACAACTTGAAGCTAAACACAAAAAAAACAGTATTTTGAGTGATGCAAAGATCTTCGAGAGAGAATTTGAAATAGAGGGAATTAAGAAAGTAGAAGAAACTAAATACTTAGGACTTAACATTTGCCTTAATACTCAAAACTTACTAAAGAATACATGGAATGAGATAAAGAAAAAAACAGAATTTTATCAAAGACTCACGAGTTCAAACAATCGAACAGTATGTGACACCATAATGATGGCATAGATAAGATCTCTAATTATTTATAAATATACCCCACTGGTGGCAGCCTAGTTTATAAAGATAGAGGAAATAGAAAAAATGGAGATGTAACTCAAAAGAATTGCTTTTAGGACGGCTAG
>ARYC01017546.1:0-90137 GCA_000711775.1 Oxytricha trifallax | reverse complement strand
TCAGAGGTCTGAACTCAAAACTTAAACAAGATTAACTTCTTAAGGAAATAGAGAACAAAAACCCCGATTATATTGGCCTGGTGGAAACGAGGTTGTAAAGATTAATCGGTCTCAACAACAAGAACATAGCACAGACCTAACTGGCTAGAAATGGAGGAGTATTGGTGATGAATAACGGCAAATTCGAAATGAAAACGATAAAAACCTTGAAACAATACCTAACTTGGACTATACTTAACGTGGGAGGTTTTCCTCTGCACATTATTACAGCGTATATACCACCTTACTGGAACGTCGAGATTAAAGAATTACAAAACAGACTCATTTACATGATAAAATCATTAAAACAAAAGTGCTAGAAATAAAAGATAATAGTTATGGGAGATTTCATCTACCACATTAAAGAGCTGGGAAAAAGACTGAACAAAGAAGGATTGAAAGAATCCATTCCTCAAGGAGTGGAAACTCATGTTAAAGGCAACTAATTGGATCAAATTTTCTCAAACGTGGAGACAATTGGATGGGAAACAAATTAAATGACACTAACTGACCACAAACTCATCCAAGTAAGACTCAAAATATAATTTCAGGAGAATGATTTCAAATTAACGGATAAAGAAAGAACGATTAGGATATCAGATGTGAGGAAGCAATGCTGGAAAACATTTATTGAAGAAGGAATGGAAATTACAGCAGATGACTTAGAGAACCCAATCAAAAAATGCTTCGAGGATAAATTAGGGAGATAAACCAAGGGGAGAAACTGGTATCAACAACCACTGGAATGGGCGATTAAGAACAAAAATAACTCAAAGTTAAGAGATGCATTTCAGGAAACAAAGGTGCAATGGAGGGAAGCAATTAGAGACTTAGAGCATTGCCTAGACAAGAACAATGTAAAAGGGTTCTTTTACATGGTAAAGAGACTGACAAAAACTTAAAAGCAATGTTAACCAATAAAAGGATTGACGATTAAAGATGAGAGAGTAGAAATAGGGGAACAAACAAAAATATAAATACTAGAATTCTATGGCCAAATGTTTAAAGACTAAAGAGGAAGTGGACGATAAGAACAAAAAAGAGTAGATGTGATAATGGACGAGGACTTAGATGAAGGAAGCTTCTGTAATGTGGATGATGTAAAAAGAAGTATTGGAGAGTGTAACTTCAATAAGGCCATTGGCCCAGATGGCTTTGATGGAAAAATGTTGCTTAAATCAGAAAGAATGAAGTAGACTGTAAGCGAGAAAATATCTAACTGGCTAAATAATAGATAGATTCCAGAATACATTAAGGAAGGGAGACTAATACGACTAAGCAAAGACCAGAATAATCTATATCCAGAATTCAACTATACAAGACCAATAGTGATAAACTCCCACCTAAGAAAAATAGTGGAAAAGGTGATAATTAATAAAGTTACTGAATCTAAGAGTGAACAACTGACAACAGGAAACTACCATAATGGATTCAAAGAAAACAAGAGCACCCACATAAATCTTATAAGAATGTTAGAACACATAAAATCATCGAGAAGAAAAACCAAACAAAGGGAAGCCTACCTACTAATCGACCTCCAAAAAGCATACGACTCGGTCTGGAAAGACATTCTAATTTCAATACTTAACAGTAGAATAACAAACACAAAAGAGAAAGAAATAGCTAGTCTGATAGAGTTGTTATACACTGGAAACAAGATTAAGTTTGAGGAGGAAGATGTAATAACGGAGTAAGGAGTAGCTCAAGGAAGCCGACTCTCACCGATGCTGTTCAACATCTACCTATAGACGTATTATACTCACAGAAAGAGCTAATATCATTATTCAAATAGGGCAAGCTAATAGCGTTTGCAGACGACATCCTTATAAATATAAAAGACCCTTAATAATTCAGAAGAGTTAAACAGCTTCAAAGAAATTGAAAAAATCGACAACTTGAAGCTAAACACAAAGAAAACAGTATTTTTGAGTGATGCAAAGATCTTCGAGAGAGAATTTGAAATAGAGGGAATTATGAAAGTAGAAGAAACTAAATACTTAGGACTTAACATTTGCCTCAGTACTCAAAACTTACTAAAGAATACATGGAATGAGATAAAGAAAAAACAGAATTTTATCAAAGACTTACGAGTTCAAACAATCGAACAGTATGTGACACCATAATATGGCATAGATAAGATCACTAATTATTTATAAATATACCCCACTGGTGGCAGCCTAGTTTGTAAAGATAGAGGAAATAGAAAAATGGAGATTTAACTTAAAAGAATTGCTTTTAGAACGGCTAGAGACATTCCGAATAAAATACTAAGGAATGTAACCCAACTAAAAGAAACTAACACCAGTGAGATAATAAGGGACTTAGTTCTGAAGAACATGAAAATGATCAATATGAGCATTGATTAGTTCTTAAGACCTAAAGTAGTGAAGGAAGAAATAGCTAAATAAGGAAAGACTTTAGAAAAAAAGAAGAAGATTTTCTTGACAAAAAACGTAATGGATACTATGATGGCAATAAGTTAGGGAAAGACGATAATCAACTATGGGATGAGCCACTACTGTAATGTTCATAAAGTATTCGTAGACTCAAACCATATGAGAAACTGCAACTTAATTAACACAGCGGGAGACCCAATGAGATTCTCGAAATTAATCAGAGAGAATAGATTAATTGACTTAAGCAGCCACCAACAAATAGAAATCATAACAAACATGATTTGGTTGGACCAAAGGATAAGAAAATTAGAGTAACATGAGTACTATCAACCAATAAAGAAGTTATTCAGGGTGGCCTACGTCAAAAAAAGAGATCAAAAATTCGATGAAAGGGAATTTTAACAAATCCAACAAGAATGAACATCTAAATTGAGATAATTTAAGAAGTATAATAGTGAGAGAATCAGAAGAATAATAATTAAAATAATAATTAATTAAAAGTTATTAAGGCAGTAAAGAAGGAAGATGAACTATTCACAATTCAGTAAAAACTTCAATGAAGTGGAGAGTAAAGAACGAGGAAGAAGATCTAGAAAATAAGACTACTGTAGCAAGAAAAGGGAGTTCTGGGAAAAGGTTCAAGAGGTAAGATTCAATCACAGGGATAGAACGAAAGACCAAGAGGCGCTGGGATTAGCAAATAACTAAGGCACAAGAGTCCCACTCAACTAACAAATGGGTTTTAAGAGCAGACTAAAAATCGGAAAATCCAACCCGAGTAAAAGAACCCACGAATCCAAGGCCCTAAGGGACCAGTTTGACAAACATGAGGATGGAACTACATGCATCCAGGGAGATTCAATGGAATTCAAGAAGCTGATAGACTTAACAGAAGTCTAGTGCAAAGGATTCGAAAAAATCATATATGCGAAAAAAGGATGGAGACCAGTAGTAACAAGAATGACAACGATAGTTTGCTGTCCAAGTACAAGAACTAAGCAAGAGAAGGCATTGGTGAGAAGTTATGACGACAGGATGTAAGCAAGGAGAGGAGGAGAGAGAGAATACGATTTATGGTCAGAACTACAACACAAACATTCCAAAGAAATAAACTAGGAGTGGAAACACTTTGATTTAATTCCGGGAAACTACATCGCAGATGAGACAATCGAAATGACTTCAAACCTAATCGAAGAAGTCTAATTCAATCAGAGAAGCCTCGACTTTATAATTCTTCCATCAATAGTCGTGAATGACAAAGGGGTTGTAAGCTTGGAAAGAGTCATTGGAACCACCAACTACAAATTGGAGAACGGCAGATTCTGGAGATCATTGGAGGACATTTCAGGAATGATACTGCCAGTCTGCTGCCAAGGAAGCATAAAGAACTGCTAAAACTGGACAATTTGGAGAATAATGAGAGATTCAAAGACCCTAGAAGTGTATGACTCCAGGACGTCAATGCAGTGATCCAAAAGAGCATCAGACAACTAAACGAGTTGATGGAGGGCACCCTTGGCAAGAGATTCTGGGTGAAGAGAATTGAGGGCAAAACAGGACTACACCAAGTAAGAGATCCAGAGGACTGCGGAATCTTGGCCATTTTGACAGTCAATCACCTAGCACTAGACCTCCAAGGAGAACCCATATTCCAAATCTTTGCCAAAGATTGGATTAACATGTAGAGATATTACCTCATGTTTAACCTAGAAGTTGGTTCTGTAAGAATGGAGATAGGAAAGTCAGGGATCACGATTCAGGAGGACGAACTGGAAAGAGACATAGAAAGGAAGAACGAACTAATATGGCAACATGCAGATGAAGACCTAGAAAATGGCTCAATAACTTTCAACGCACAAGTTGACCAATGGGATGAAGTAATCTTGAGAGGGGACATTAAGGCCCATATTAAGAATGAGATCGAGGATTGTGAAGGCAAATTTAGTGAATTGGTGGGAGACGCCCCCGAGGTTGAAAGCTATCTCTTCAACAGACTAATCCAACCAAACTCAGACAAGCCAGAGAATTAGACAGAAGTGATTGGCTAAGAAAAGGAGGAACTACCATTTGCACAAGGAGATGACACTGGGAAATAGGAGAAGGGACAAGAGCAGACAAAGGCATAGATCGAGAATAAAGAGTGAAGAAAGCGGGGAACCGCGGAATGCTGAGTGTCTAAAGTGACGATTCGCTTATATTTATACTTTCCGATAATTATCAAGTATTTAGTTAAATTTAATTACCTCTAAGTTACTTACTACTACTACTAACCTACCATTAAATATCAATTCAAAGATTTAAAAATGTTTATAAAAAAGAATTTAAATCAATAATTAATAAAATATAGACAGGATATATAAATAAAAAAATGGTGGATAAAATAAATAAATAAATAAAGATTTAAGAATATTTAATGAAAATACTTAAATAAGAAAACGTAAAATAAAAAATTAAAATAATAATCTTTTTGTTAAAACGCAAGTTCTAAATTTGATCAAAATACTAAAATTCTTTTGTTTACTTTTTGTGTATATATAATAACTATAAATTTATTTTTATGTCTATTCCAAAAAATTTATAGTTTAAATCATAATAAAACATTTCTAAATTTAATAATATTTTAAGTATTTCAATATTTTGTATTTTTTATATGTATCCACCGATTTTTACATTTTTATCCATTATTATAATATTTAAATATTTGACAAGTTTAGATATAGAAATATTCAATGAATTTATTGTTTTGACATATTTGATGATTACAAAAACCATTTGAATAAATAATGATTAAATAAAGTATTTATGTATTAGAATGTTTTAATATGAAAGCTTGATTTGGAATAATTCATGTATTTCTTAATGTGAAATCTGATTTACTATAATTAAAAAATAAACATCTTAATTATAATTAAATTCCAAAAAGAGAAAATTTATTAAAATACTTTTTGATTTGGGAATTGTTATATTTATAAAAAGATAAATTTAAATTCAAGAAAATTATAATTTGAATTATGTTATGAAATCTATTGAATTATTGCTTTAGATTCAGAAAGTGGCATATTAAAAAAGAGAGATTTCAAATAAACGCATGTTTAAAATTGGTAAGAAAAAGCAACATTCTTTATTCAAATGGTTCTAATAATTAGTTAATATATCAAAATAATGAATTCTTTAGATATTTCTATTTCTAAAATTGGCGAAAATTTATATATTATAATAATAATAAAGATGGTTGTCTTCTTCTTGACCTCTCTTACGAAGCACACATGAGGCGTGGTCACCATCAGACTCTAGTCATCAAGTTCATAAACTTCAAGAATATTATTATTCTAAAAGTCTGATTTTTAAGGTTTGATATTCTTGATTTTAACTATCCATTTTGTTTTATTTTAAATTTTCTAATTCAATTTCTAATTTAATTTTCATATTTGCCAAACCTTTTTATTATAATCTCGAGTGAAAATTATTTAAATACTGTCCCTTATATAATTGCATTAATAATATTATTGAATTTTCAAACATCCTTTGAAATATTCTTACCAAATGTTGAAAAATTCTTGATTGATTAAGTATATTCTATGAGGATTTAAAGCATAGTTCTTTCTTTTTTTATAATATCCCTCAAATAATTAACTAAGGATTCAAAAAATGGACCTTAAATTGCAAAAAACATTGAGGATAGGTCCTTATTCTTCTATGATAACGAAAATTTATTATTAAGATTAAAGAATTTGATTTAAAAAAGTTAAAAAATGTTTTAATAAAATTTAGAATAGTAAAGTTGTAATATACTTTAATGTAACATAAAAAATACGAAAACAATAATTGCGATAATTACCTGAAGTATAATTCTGTAGAAATCAGTTCTTATAAATTTATGAGCATGTTTTCAGTTAAGACTCCCAGTTATTGTTTCTCTTTTTATCCATTTTATTTACCTATTTTTTGCTGTCCAACGTCCACCTAGTTGTCTATTGTTTTCTTAGCTCCTTGACTCACTCTAGTTTTTTATCTCAGGATCATCAGTGTTCCCGCTAATTGCATCTTCCTCTTACCTTTTTGCTAATGCTTTGTTTTCTTGGTGAAGAGTAATCACTCTTTTCCGGGATTTCTTCAATTAGTTCACTGAATCTGCCTTCACTTGTTATGAACTCCCCTTCCCTATTAATCCTCTTGAATCCTCGCTTAATATTATGTCGTTCCACTAATCAATTTAGGATAAAATTTAGTATATTTATAAAGTTAATTATAAATGAGGTAAGTATTAGAGAAAATGCCCTCCAATGGTGTCCAAACTTTCTTTATAATTTCAATAATTATACTTATTCATTAATTATTACTGCATATATAAAACCATTCTAATAATTAATGTGTGAAATTAGATGATCTTAAAGAATTGATGTATGAAGTTTGAAAATATTAAATATTTTTTGAAGATTGTAAAAGACATGAATGTTACTCAAAAAAATGTCCATTCTTTCTTAAATGTAGAAACTCCGTATTTCCAAATCTCGTCACGTATATTGTTAGCAAATTTAACATCATATTATTCCGTGCTTTTTAACCAGTTACAGACACAACAGAACTCTGGATTATTCCCGGTTTTACCAGGTACAAATATCAGCTGGCCTTGGGGTTTGGACCTCCAACCTTATCAGAATCGGTCTAAAGATCAACTGACTAATTAGATAGCCCAAAATTTATCTTTAATCATTCCTATAATATATTCTAAACTACTGTTGTAGAAACAAGCCATTACATAAGCTTAACCCTTCATGCGAGACGATCTCTAATGACCTCGTCATTAGAATAGATGTCGCCTTCCGAGCCACCCTGGAGAAAAAGAAAAATCTAGAGGAAGAGCCTACAATGATCTAGTTGACGCTAGGCCCCAAAATGACTTACCATTTGGAGAATATCGCACTAAGAGAACACATCATTAATAGCATTATCTAGATGATGAAGACCTTCTTCTGCTCTCTTACTGTCTATCACGACTATATGTTCCTATTTATAATTGAGGATGGTATCATGTTGATTAACGGCTACTTGAGTTTGAGTTGAAATGGCTAATAAGAATAACTTGAGCCCCATTCAAGGCTTAGACCCATTATTTAGAGCGGATGGATTAATTTACTTTTTTAGATGAATAATAAAAGAACCCTGCTGGTGTTTGTAAAAGAAAACATTTATTTAATACTAACTAAGAGATAAAGTTAGTTTTGAGGTAACACTTTAATTTACATAAAAAATATATTTTTCTCACCTTATATAGGAAAAGGTGAACAATGAATAAAAATAATAATTTTCTCTTAATGTTTATTAATAATGAATAAATAATTAAATTATTTAAAAATAATCATAAAAATGATCATTATCTATATATTTTAATTTATTGTGAAAATTAGGGATAAGTATTGTATATAATCAAAATTAAGTTTCACTAATTTTTCTACAAAATTTTAATTACACCTTAACTAAATGATTAATGTCATTAAAAATTTAGATTTTCACATTAAAAATTTGGTAGTTTGTTAATTTTCTTTTGAAGGTTATATTATATTTTTTAATTTTTATTAAACCGTAAAGATACAAAATATTAAAACAAATGTTGAATATATTTGAATAAAACCAATTTAACATCATAATTATTTAAATTAAAATTATTCTTTAAATATTTATATTTACTGTTTTACTTAATCTCCATTTTTTAATTTCTTACGCTTATATCTAATTGACAAGTATAATTATCTTACACTATTAAACATTTTATCAGATTCAATTTAATCAAAATAATTTATTCTTATTAATAATATTAAAAATAAAAAAAAAAAGAAAATAGGGGTTGTTTGAAAGATTTAAATAGAGCAATAAAGTGAATTATAATGATGAAAATTGCACTAGGTGATTTTTATTGGTTTAAAGTTATGGAATATTAAGTGCAAAGATTTGCATAATAAAAATTTTCATGTTTTCACTGTTTTATCTTGGTCTTATAATTTATCTGCCATCTTAGTTTCATTTGTTGGATGAATAACCTTCCTCAATTTAAACATTTATGATTTATAATACTAAAACTTTAATTAATTAATTATTTTAATAACTTTAATACTAATACTTATTAAGAAAATCAAAAATGGAAATCTCTCTGATTAGTGCTATTCTTCCTGTCCATCATCCACTTCTTCATCTTCATCGTCATATTTATTTTCTATGTCTGCTCTCTCTGTCACTCTGCGAAGCACCAGTCCAGCTGCACCTGTGGTCTTACCAGGTAGGACCACTATAAAAAAATAATTAAAGATATGTTTTTTGTAACTTACATTTTTAATGAGTGCTCTATCTCCACCTGCGTTTGATCTATAAGAATACTTTTTAATATATTAAGTTTTTGATTAAATTTAAAGTTTACATATTATAAATTATAATTCTCTATTTCGTTTTAGATTTGTCTTACTTCTTCTTTGATTTCTGCTTCTCCTCCATTTCAATAATGTTTTATTTTTTATATCATCTGGTAGCGTCTAGAAGAGCGGTATACTTGGGGAGAAGTTTAACTAAATCTTTGAAATCAAGGGCATAATTAGAGAACATCAAAAGCTCTGGGTTGTATTCTCTCTTTGCAATCATCCAGCAATCCCTCATTTCTTTGTTGATAACAATTTAATCTTGGTAGATTTCACCGGATCTGATATTGTCTTTGTTTGTAAGATTTCTATTAAATCCTATCTTTGTACCAAAGTAGCATTGGTCATTCCTACCCTACACTCACCATTTGATAGTGAATCATACAACTATTTGATTGTCTTTTCATAGTATGTCACCACCTCTAATCATAAAGATAAACAGAAAATATTATTGATCAATACCTAAATTAATAAAATGTATTAGAAAAAGGTATCTTACCATAAAGTTTTAATAAGCATCGTATATTTAAATTGGGAGGTCTTTTGTCTATCAACTCTTCGTCAGATAGCTCAGGCTGCCAAATATGATTTTCCACATATTTCTAAACAATTTCCACAAGACTAATAGGAATATCCAATAGCTGATTCGAGTTAGCTCTTAAGGAATTCCTCTGATTTTTAAACGTTTTTTATTTTAGCACCCTGGCCATATATAGTTAGTCCTTAGCCGCCACAGAATCTCCCCCGAGCCAAAATCATCGTTGAACTACCAAATATTTTAAATGATTGAATGAGCATCGTTAGTTATTATAACAGGTTAGAGCATTAAAGTATCAATGTCTAAGGTCATCCCATCATCTTTAGATGTCGAATTGCTAAAACAAAGTCATCTTGTCAAATTGGCTATCATCTAATCATCGTTAATGCCCTCTATTGTTTCTCTCTAATTCTTCTTGCTGTATATTCACGGGAAGAGTTTCCTCGCCATCACTTTAATTTCAATTTGTTCTAGTAGATATCTGGCATGTTTCTTTATGTTTTCCGAGACAAGGATGCCGTCTATAGTTTCATAAGTCTCCTTAAGTAAGGAGGACTGGCTGTATATGATATCGAAAAGCCTCTTAAAGCTTTCATGAATGATGGAGACAGATAGTGGTTAAATAGCATAGGACAGGAACTGGAGAAGGATCTAGGTTGATAACTTAATTGAAGAGGAAGAAACGGCTCTTCTTAAGCGAGGATATATTGTGGTAATTGAGCTGCATATAAAGAGAGAAAAGTATTTGAAATAAAATTTAATAAGAGTTAAATATATTTAATAGTCATTTATTCTAGTTAAAATCTCAGTTGCTTTCTAATTTCATACTCTTTAATCGTAGTATTTGTAAATTTATTTATAAAAAAGCAACAATCAGAAATTATAACAATTATGAGAATTAATAATATTGAAGGGTAATTTTGACGGTCACCTTATCAAACCAATTAAACATCTTTTATTTTTGAAATCACTGTTGAATGTTATTTAGAAATATTTATTTACTTAATATATTATTTTTTTTTAATATTTCGAGATATTCCTTGATGACTTGACTTATTTGTACTGTATTCTGTTTTATTTTCTATTTTAAATATTGAATAAAATGCAATTAAAGAGATATTGATATCTTTTAATAAAAATAATAATTATATAATCACCGGTAGTCACTTAAGAACAATGATTAGGAGTTAATAAAAAGTAAATATAAAGAAAGAAGTCAATTGTGTAAATTATGTATGTTTTGGCTAATTATTAAAACCATTTGCTCTGATTTATTGTTCTAATAAAAAAAACAATCATGATGTGTTTACTCTAAACGATATACTATCAATTTAAATTAATTATAATTTAATTTTAATTAACTGTTCTCAATTCTCTATCTATTATCTTAATTGAAACAAAGGGTTTTATGAAGAAGTTTTTACTCTTTTTCACTATAATTTTAAGTGAATTAGATAAATAGATAGATAACAACTGTAGGTAATTAAATCACAAAATGTAAAATCTGTAATTTTATACTAAACTCTGACTCACTTCTCTTTATCCTCTACTGTTGCCTCTTCCTCATTTAGATTTTTATTGTGAATCTTCTCCTCCTCTTTCCTTGGCACGTTCTCGATCTCCACCTTTTATTTTGATCCATCATTTACTACTACGTCTGTAGGTTTCGACTTGAACTCTATTATAATTCTCTTATTTTCTTAGAAATTTCCATTCAAAGCATATCTTTTATGATCTGAATATTCAGCATCCTGTTTTAATTCTGTAAAATGTCAACTTTAGCTGTTTTATAAGTAGTTTTTTTTAAACTTCCATTTATTTTGAATAACTTCTTGACTATTTGATAGCATCCGTTTGTCTCTCCTGTCCTCTTATTCTGTCATTTAACAATATCTTATTATCTATTACTTCTATTTAGGTCTTGTTTTCTACGTCAATTAGTCTGTGGTTCTTCACTACCTATGAAAACTATGTGGGGTCCCCTGCTTAGTTTATTAGATTTCAGTTTTTCTTGTGTAGGATATTTACAAAAGTTTTGTGAATGTTACAATAATGGCTCGTACCATATCTGACTACCTTCTTTCCTTAACTAATGGCCATCATTGTGTCTATCACATTTTTTTACATAAATAATTTCTTTTTCTCCCAGAGGTATTATTTACTCTGATTCACTTGGTCCTTGGCTTTTATTGATACTTTGAATTTGTCCAAGTTTGAGTTTACTTATTTTCAAAACTAATTATTCAATGATTCCTCTTGACTAATAGTAAGTGACATTCTTTAAGGATTTTATTGTTGTTTTCTTTTGGAGATTTTAAAGCTAATCTTTTTAACTGTATCTCTTTTTTATCGATTTCCTCTAATTTTATGTATTTTGTTATAAAAATGGTGTGTATTTGTAAATAATTAACGATCTTATCTGGGCTACCATTATTGTATCACAATTTTATAAGTGAATAAAAATAAATCATTTTGCTAAAAATACAATAAAGATAAATGTCATGGATTACAGTTGTATTTATTCTTGAATGAGTGTGAGGAAATGCTTAGTGATATCTTTGAAAGTAAAAATAGAATAATTATTAACATCTCTTCTTGTTTTAGCAATATTTATTTAAGTATCAATAAATATATAACAACATTCAAAGATTAATATAAAAATGATAATTAATATAATAAACACCTATTTTTAAATGTTAAAATAATAAATCTAATCTTACTTTTAATTTTCCAGATACATATTTGAGAAGATCAAGTAAAATGCTATTTTTAAGAGTTTATTTGGCATAAATTCAACAAATTAAATAATTGATTCTTGCATTTTTTTCCTGATAATATATATAAGAATGAGAAATTATTATAATAAAATTATGTATGATTAGCATCATAAATAAATAATGAAAAGAGTTTAATAAATCACAATGAAATAACTCAAGGAATAATTGTAAGAATAACTTTTTCTATTAACTACTGTCTATATTTTAATTTCATAGTGATTTGATTTGATTTTCTAAAATATATCTATTTTAACAGACAAAACTTGACAATTTTTAAAATCTATTGATTGTTTTTCTTATTTTAGAATTAATTATATTAGTAGACCTTCCTTCTCATGTATATAGGTATATCATTATTATTTTCATCATTTATTCTAATTTGAAATTTCCATTTTCAACCATAAAATCTAAAATTTCAAAAAGACTTATAATAAAAAAAAGGATCAAATAAAAATATAATTTTAATTTTTCTTAAAGTTTAAATTAAAGAGTCAAATTCCATTAATAAAAAGATATTTATAATCCACATTCCATCATCTTTTGAGTTATGATTAAGTTATTATTTAAAGATAACTATAGATTTATCTAATTTTTGTATTTTTCAAATACATGTCTTATAGATATAAGCATATATAGAAATAAGTGTAAGTGGGAAACAAATATATTTATAGAAAAATAAAGAAATAGAATATTTAACTTCTATCAAGATTAAAGTTAAACAGACTATATTTCATAAGTATTGTTGGATCGTTAATTAAAGAAAATTGTGTTTTATTATGAATTTAAGTTAATTAAACTAAACAATATCAAATATTTTACTTATGTAGTATATTGTTATGATTATTTTAATATTTGCTACAACTCATATTTCAAATATTGATAATTTCTACAATTTATGAGTACAACAAAGAAAATTCATTAAAAATAGACAATATATTTTTTTTAACAAAATAAAGACAATCTTTTGGTAAGTTTTAAATATGATTCTGAATTTATTCATACCTTATGATTTGGAAGAAGGTAATTTAAATATATTTGTTTTTAATTAAAAATTAACTAAATTAAATTAATTATTGATTTATAAAATCATCTAATTAAATTGATTAGAGCCCCTTAAAGCTTCACAGCATCTATGGAATGAGTTGATTTCCCATAGAAGGAGAAGTGAATTACGAAAAATTTAATAAAATTATTTCTACCAAGCTCAAATATTGTAAGTAATTCCATTGATTAAATTAAATTTATTCTAAAATTTAACCAAAATAAATCAATACGTTGTACTCTGACAATTAAAATTACTATTTATAATTAAAGTAATTATTATATTTAATTAAATCAAAAAATTTAATAAATTGCTAGACAATTTCAAGTATCTCACTTATAAATTTTCCGAAATTAATAGCCTCATTTCACAATCTCTCTTTTGCGTACACAATTTAAATCAACTTATCTTTACCAAAGCTCTTAACTTAGCAATTCATACACTCATAACTCAAGGTTAAAAGATGTTTAAATTTTCATCAATAAGCTGAATCATTTATTATCACGAGCAGTAAAATAGTTAATAAACAAAGCCTTAAAATATTACAAATCATATGTATTTATTCCTATATTATATTATATAATATTATTAGACATCCTTGAAGAAATGAAGACCGATCAAGAGTAGGCAGGAATGTAATATAGCTACTACTAATTTCAGTCATTACCTCATTGCTCTATTTGAGAATACACACTTTACTCAAATGCAATTAATGTCTTTGATCTTGATAATTTAAATATATAAATTTAAATAATTAGTAATTAAGGTATTGCTTATATAAAATTTGAATTTAATTTAATTTAGTATATTAATTATTATAAACTTTTTTGTATCAATATTTATATATAATATATAGGGGTGTCTTATATAATTTTAAAAGCTACAAAATTATAGGAGTGATTTAAGTTATATTTTATTCCTAAATAAAGTATGATCCTAACTGCTGTAAATGGCAACCTTCCTTAGACACTAACCAAATCTAGGATGATAAGAAATACGTAACTATTGCTTGCGACTCCCTGTGATGATGCCATTGAGTCAGTACTACTAGCGGGGACCCCGGCAAGTATGGGGTCAGGATTGGAAGAAGGTGGAGGCATAGACGAATTTACCATTTACAGTTAAACCATTACAAGCATCAACATCATAAGACTACCAATAAATACCAATGGCCTTTTTTTGTATGATCCAACAATCTAGTGATCATCTCTAGCATGACTGATGATACTTGTGACTCTTTCAGCTGTTAGAAGATTTGTGTTTGTTTATTTTAAGTAGTCTTTGTAGCATTTGGTATAAATTGCAATAAATAAATTTTAAATAGTAATAATAAATAAAGCGATAATAATTTACACAAAACTAAATAATTTGAGATTTATGCTTTTTAAATTGATTTATTAATAATATAAATTAAAAATTAAAGTTTTCTCATTTGCTTTTCAACGCTATTACTATAGCATATTTAGTTCTTATATTTACAATTAAAAACTCATGATACATTATTATAAAATTGAACTTTATTTAATATTTAACTATTATAGGAATAAATTATAGTTAGTAAGACTAAATCTTTTAAAATAACTTTAAATTTAACAATCATGTTTTCTATAATTATAAATTATAAAAATAAACTTAAAATATCTTTATTAAACATATAGTAAAATCTTAAGATCAACACGAAAAAACTAAGAATAGATAATATTTTTTATAAGATCAAGTAATGTTTACTCCCATTTTATTGGTTTATATCAATACATAATATTACATAATAAGTTTATTAAAGCTAATATTATAAATAAATTCAAACATAAATATCAAATAAATTAATGTAAGGCAATAGAGAAAAGCTCGATTTAATTTATAGATTGCCTTTCATATTTCAAATAAGTATAAATATTATGATAAATTTATAAATATTATAAAAATAATTAGAATCAATGAATTAGTTCTAATAATTTGCTAAATATTTGAAATTAAACTAATAGTGAGTTAAGAGCGCAAGATGTGGTAACTCCATTAGAATTGGGACTGGCAGTATAAAGGCAAGGAATGAATGATGAGTTGTGATGGAAAGCCTTGTATTCACTGCTTTCTTTAATTTAATTCATGCTAATGGTTACTTGGAGTCAGAAACTCACTCTTACAATATTTACTTGGAAGCTAAAGCAGTTCATAAATGGTTAAGAGATGCCTAGAAAACAATGAAGCAAGCGTGATACTCTGCAGTAGAGGGATAGCTACATGAATCATTGATTTGGCGTCCTTGATAATTCTTAATTACGCTATCGATATCTTCTAGACAGAAAGGGAATCCGCCAAGGGCATCTCTCCGCTAATATGGGGAAGAAGCAATAGTAACTAGAGAAAAGGAACGAAAGGCCAGAGATTCGCTTGAAATACATTAGCATTATAAATACATCCAAAAATGTGCGTGGGGCACTGGTTCAACATTTAGTAGATTTCATTATAATTTTAATTTTAATCACAAACTTAAATTTAATAAAATTAATATAGTTAATTAATTTCTTAATACTTAATCAAATATCATTTCTTGTTAAATCTTCATTCTCTATCATTGTGATCATCACAAGACTTGCTTCTTAATTTAAAATTTACTTAAATTATCATCATAACCTTAACTCTGAACTTCTTATGTGTCAACATTTCGACAAAAATTGTAAACATTTCGACATTTAATTTCATTAGTATATTTGTGATTTTTTGTGATTATTTTAGAAACCTAAGCTTTTTCTGTGAATAATCACAAATTTTAGATTATGGAATTCCAAAAATCACAATGAGATTTCTATATGTGAAGTTTGAAAAACTTTATATTTCACATCATAATTATATTAAAAATCTTAATTCTCAATTTTATATTTCAAACTTCACATATAGAAATCTCATTGTGATTTTTGGAATTCCATAATCTAAAATTTGTGATTATTCACAGAAAAAGCTTAGGTTTCTAAAATAATCACAAAAAATCACAAATATACTAATGAAATAAAATGTCGAAATGTTTACAATTTTTGTCGAAATGTTGACACATAAGAAGTTCAGAGTTAAGGTTATGATGATAATTTAAGTAAATTTTAAATTAAGAAGCAAGTCTTGTGATGATCACAATGATAGAGAATGAAGATTAAACAAGAAATGATATTTGATTAAGTATTAAGAAATTAATTAACTATATTAATTTTATTAAATTTAAGTTTGTGATTAAAATTAAAATTATAATGAAATCTACTAATTATAAGGTCGCCTCTTAAAACTTCTTGCTAAATTATCTTTAGATCTAGGATACTTGTCTGAATCAGACATTCCATCTTACTTGATATTTTAAAGGAGAATTGAATGATTCCCCTGAAAGGTCTTGGTTGTATAGATACCGAATTACTTAGTTTGAAAAATTGTAATTCCAAAACTTCTTGATGCTTAAGGTAGCCACAAAATACTAAATTTAACATTCAAATTCAAACAATACGATTTTCTCACTCAAATCGACATAAAAGCAAGTGAAATATGCAAGCCCATGCTCTTCAACAACAGGTAAGAATTGTGATTGTTAAGTTTTTATTGAAAACATTCTGGAAAGTTACGACTTTCTTTGGAGAGAGTATGGATAAGATTGATATCAACTAGACATTCAGGTAATTAGATATTGATGGAATTGAGTTTAATGACTACTCTGGATTCATTCTTGCGCCCATGAATAAAAAATTTCTGCACAAACGAGAATTCGAAATAAGCTTTCCGAATGATTGACAAGGATGGCAGTGGCTTCATCTCAAAATGAAATCAAGAAATTTTTGGTTTCGAAAAGATTCTTTCAGAAGAGGTTGTAAACAAAATTATCAGATTTAACATAGGATATGGTCAAATTCCCTTCGAGAAATTATCTAGTTGAAGAAGCTCTATAATTTTTGATCGTGAAATTGAATTTAGATTCTGCATTTTCCCTATTTTTTACATACACTTCTATATAAAATAAAACATCAGTGTATTTAATTTATTACTTTTAGACATGTATTGAATTTTTATTTTTTGATTAATTTAATTAATATTTAAACATAAACCTCTTTACATTTCTTATAAGGAAAAAATTGTAATAGAAAATGCTAATGATATGTTCAATATGACTAATCATTACTAAAAAGTCTTACTAACTTATTTATTTGCAGCTATTAAAGAGAAATGTGAGTCTCATTATTAATTATAAAATATCAATAATAATTTATATATATATATATAAATTTAACATACTAAAATTACATAGTGTTTAATCTATTTCTTTTTTTTAAAATTTTATTCTGAAAAATGATTTCAAATATAACATTTATTATTTGATAAGTAATTGTAAAACTTTTAATGAATTGCTTGTGAAAAATTTCAATCTTAAATATGAAGAAACCTTCCTGATAGAAATAATATGGTTATCATAGTAAGCAATTGCACCAAAACCTTATAGTAATATCAATAATATATTGGCAAAGGAATAAATACAAGTTAATAAATGACTTTAAGAACTGATAAGATAATTATTACATTTAACAGGATATACTACATTACTTGCAAAATTTTTGTAAGGAACAATTAAAATATTTCAATTTTAAAAATGCATTAAATAACCAGGTAAATTATATTAAATAAGATGGGCGTAAATATCAGTCAATTAAGGCTTAGAGAAATTCTTATCGTATTGAGCTAAATTAATGATAATTGTTAGGTTGGGGCACTAAACCCACTTGAGACTTTATATAAGAAGTTTTCTACTTCACTTTTCTTACTGAGAGCAGATAGAAGATTGTCAGGTTCATCAAATGAGGGGCTAACTAGGAGGTTGAGGGTTAAAGTTTTAAGGACTCTCTTTAAATGAGCTACAAGTTATGAGTTTAGCTTGCAAGGTAGCAGACAGTTGGATGAAGGTGGTGATCACTATTCAAAAGTGAGAAGAAGAACCAGAACAATAAATTCTCTCCCTCAACAGTTAGAATTCTGAAACTACCACAGCAAAAGGATATGATTACGCACTCAATAGAATAAAGGTGAGACAGATAAGATCTTCATCTTTCCTATCATCGAGCAAACCATTCTTTTGCTCTATTTCAGCATAACTAAATAAGGCTTTGCTCGTTACGGTATCTCAGTTTAGTTGAAAATGGTTTGGGAGCAAGACAGTTCTTTCTGAGTTTTCGTCTTTACATAAACTATTTATTTAAAATGTCTCGACTAAATGTGGGTTTGACTTTGTATTAATGCTGAATATTTAAAATTAATTGGCTATTATTCAATTAGCACATCACTTGTTCTCTACCAACAAAATTATATGTTTGGAAGTTTTTATGAAGAACATAGAATTACAGAGGAATATAGAATATTGCTTTAAATATTTCTTAAATAAACAATAACTAAGTCCATTAATATTCTGTGAAATTCAAAAAAATCTATCGTGCATATTTAAGAAAAAATAAATGTAGAAAAATAGGTATAAGTTGATTTAACATACTAATACTGGAATTGAATTGATTATTAATGCTGGAAACAGTTATTTCTTATATTCTTTATATAAATCATTTAAATTATATTAGATTGAAAGGGAATTGATATTTTAATATTATCAATTAATAATGATTAGTGAAATTTTAAGATGATGAAGATGACAATGATGGTCATTCATTAAAATTTGTAAGCTATATTTTTAATATCTAGCATTATTTTAAAATAGTATAACTATTCTAGGAGTAACACCGATTGAGTTAAGTAGAAACCACTTAAAAGTGCAAAAAGGTAGAGAGAAATACCAATATTCTTGGGATGATGGTAAAAATACGAAGGAAATTGATTGAATGGAAAAACTATTTGCATTTTTCAATCTTAAATATAATTATCTAGTATCTTAATTGAATTCTTACAATCATCTATTGTTCTATTATTTATCATAAAAATGAATTTATAAATTATCAGCATTATTCTTTTAATATGTAAATTAGGAATATAAGACTTCATATGGCTTTTAATTCATATTTGAAAAATATCTTAGATTTAAAAAAAATTAACAAAAGTTCCCAAAAGTTTTGATAAGATTTTCAACTTTTCATTAAATATGAGCTGTTAATTATATTTTAACAAATCATGCACCTTTTTTAACTAAATTTATCATAATATTTACTCCAATCACTCTTATTTTAAAAAGTTGGTTTTTTTATTTTAAATGTAAATTCAATTAAAAGTGAAGAAAAAAAGGAATAAATTACCTCCATATCATGAGAAAATAATACAGCCATCCAAGTGAAAATTTCCATAAAAAAATTGAAATAAAATTTAGAAATTAATAAATATCCATTGAAAAGACAATACTTACATTAAAATATTTGAAGAAATAGAATGTAGAAAGCCAAATTTAAAGGAATATTTTCTTTTTTGGGCAAGACAATTTAATCTTTAAATTATGAAAAATCACTGCTTAATTGATGGTTTGATTCAGAAATATAATTTTAATAAATATATATATTCATAGGTAAAGGGGTATCATTTACTACATGCAAAAAAATTAAAATAAAAATAAATAACAGAAAATAATAGAACTTTTAAAAATTAAATGAAGTTTATGATAATTAAAAATTTATTTCTAATAGTGAAAAAAAAATTTGACAATAAATACATATAAACTTGATATTAAATTGATTTTTATCATAATAATAGTTTCATAAATTATTTAATAGCCTTAAATAATAGAATTGTTGATCAAATTTAGTTTGTAAAATTTTTGTGAATATTAGCGAAGTAGAATTCTTACTTATATTGTTTTTAAATTTCACGAATTTGCAAACAATTTTAGTGTTAGGATAAATAGAGCAATTGTATTTAAGATTTCGCATATAATATTCTTGAGTTAAAATTAATCTTACTATCTATAAATACACTACAAGATTTGATAGGTTTTCTTTGTAAATTCTAAAATCCAAAGCTATACCTCAAATTTGAAGAGCATCTTTAAGAATTATTAATTAGCTTTCTAACTTTCTAATGATCCTTGACTTTCTCATTTCATTCATCACTTGAAATAATAAATCAGAAACTTTTAAATGTAGAGTGTTTTTTTCACACAGCATTTCCCAGAATTTAGAATAAGCTATTATTAAATCCTACAGATTAAGGGATAGTTTAGGATCAAGTACAAAAATCTAAAATTAGTTAAAAGAACAGAATATATGAGTCAAGTTATATTAAATAATTTTATTAAATTCATTCGTAAACTACGACTAGAGATACGGTCTCATATCTGTTAAATGAAGATGAAAGTGTATGGAGCAAGCTTTGTTATATATGATTATGTTTGTAGATTTTACAATATTTTATTCTTATACTCTGTTAAAACTCTCCTAAGCTTCCAAAATACAAGAATCCCAATGAATATATAAGAGATCAGGGACAGATATATTCTTCAATTGCAGGTTTGGCTTAAAATTAGGGGCTGGAACATCTCAAGATTTACAAATATCTAATTGAAATCAAAAGTTTATTCATTTCCTTGCAAAGATTAGGGAAATGTTTCAAGAAACAGAGAAAAGCAGTGTTTGTGGATAATTTATAAGTGCAAAAGTAGATTAATGCATATATGCTTTGAATTGTTATTATTATCCCAATCTTCAATACACCGTATATTCCTTAATTTAATGAGATCCAGAGCACTCATCATTTTCAAATGAAGCTAAAAAAAAGGAATTTCTTATATGATTGCCAGAGAATGAAAGGATAAGCAAAAAATGAATGAATAAGAATGTTAATTTATTAAGTAAAAATAATGTTCTAAAAAATTAAGTTAAATAGGAGTTTGAAATTATTATAAAAACATAATTATTTAATAATTTTAGTTTTTAAAATTTTAATCCATCGTGCTTTTATTTGGTCTGTGATTAAAACTTATGATTTGTAAAGATTCACCAGCCAATCACCTGAGTTTAGTGAGATTCCTTGACTCTTCATTTACGAATGAGTTTTCTCTAATTTGAACAGTCAATGTCTATATGATTTCTTAGATTTATTTTAAGATTTGCGTCTCCCCAATCTATGATTTTAACTTTATTAAGAAGATTACACCTCTTCAGACTTACCTATATTTTTATAAAGTTAAAGGAATGAATAATTACTTGAGATTAACGGATGCTTAATCAATTGGTCGAATCAACATTTGTGATCTTAATTCCATTTATTTTCTTCTGATTGTCCACTTTCATTGTATCTTGGCCGACGAGTATGATTGATCATCAAAATAAAATGTTCAGTTTTTATTGTTATTAAGATAGTATAGAAGAACATTTTTCTCCAAGGAAGCTATCATGAGATCATCTACAGAATAGGGACCTACATCTCACTTGCTAATATATAATAACATAGCAATAATTTTTTTAAAAAAAAACTGTTACTAATAGTGCGGGGTTTTATTCATTTAAAAATAATCAGATCTCAGTGCTATTATAATAGGTTGGTTTAAAAAAGAGGCAAGTATAAATTCACTAATTAAAATTTGATATATAATTATTGATGTTCTAAAAGGTACTGTCAAGTATTTGTATATATCCTCCTTGAATATGAGTTTGCTAGTGGTTCATTGCTTTTTACTAATATAAATAACCTCGACTCATGTTTCAAATTATATATTCCATATTTTTTTACTTTCTATTTTTAAAGCTGGGTTTAGTTGATTTTATTCTATTCTAGAGTCTGTTTTAATTCCCATAAGAAAAGTTTTCATTTAAAGAGTAGGGTGCTCTTCAAAGAATTTCAAAACTTTAACTCCAATATAAAGTGATTTATTTATCCAATCCTAACTTATGTTTCTTATCAATCCTTTATTTTTGTTGGGCAAGATTATCTTAATTTATTATCCTTGAAATTTGAGTTTTAATCAACAATTCTCATGATTCATATAAACTCTTATATTTTTAAAAGCATTAAACTACATTAGAATTGTGGTTTAAATTTACTTATTTTATAATAATTTATATTTAATTTAAATAAGGAATCAAATATGTTCAATTACAAAATAAAAATCGTAAAAGGAATATTAATTTACCAAAATAGCTAATCAATGGATGACACAAAGCTAAGAAATGACAATAAAATATAAAAGACAAGCATAAACAATAAGAAAAACATGTTAGTTAATTCCTAACTTCTGGATAAAGGGAAGCTAAATGAATCTGACTGTCTATAGATGTGGAAATCTTTACCATTCAAGAATAATTAATCAAATAAGGATACAGATTTGTAATAAAAAATCATTAAATACTAAATCATTTAAAAATAATTTAAACTTTATATATTTTTATATTTTTAATTTAAGAAATTTTCTTGATTTAATTAATTATTAGATTTGTATGGTATGAAATAGTAATAGTTTTATAACTTTGAGATTTCGTACAAATTCAAAAATATAATTTTAAATTTATATATAAAATAAAATTCACTCAAATATGAGATTCAGTTTCTACAAATTTAAGTGAAATATATTCGTGATTATTTAAATTAAAAACATTATTATTTCATATTTATTATTTAATTACATTTTAATTTATGTTATTTTATAAGGAATTTATATTATAATTTATTCTTTTTCTAAAACTATGAATAATGAAATGTAAATTAATTTTTGACATTAAATCTTTATCAATAAATTTAATATAATAATTTAATAAAGTTAATATGATGATAGAATACGTATGATGAAAATAAATTTATTTTGTAACTTCGCACAAAAAAAATATGTAAAATGCTAAAATTTAAACAAAATAAAATAATGTTATAAAAATGATTTAATCTCGTTATTATATAGTTTTGTTTTTCTGAAATTTATTTTTATTCCAGTTCTTATTTCTATTTTGACTTAATCTTTAAAGGCATATTAGTCACCATCATCCTTCAATTCCTGACTCCCTAACATCTTAAAAATCCTTAAAATAAATGTGGCAATGAAGTTGATCTCTAGAGCCTAATCATGACTCATCAAAATAAACCCTTCAAAACAAGTAACCTTTATAAAAATAAAAACTATTTGTATTTTTTAACTATTTGTATTTGATTAATAATCCCAATTATAACAAAGCGAGATTATAGTTAAATGATCAAATTGCAATCTTTATTGAAACTAAATCTCATGATTTCATTTTTTTCTCAAGTTCTCAAATATGTCGCTTAAAATCCAAGTGCTTTCATATGAATGGGCATTCATTTATTATGAACGATATCATTCAAGAAAGCTTATACTGATTATACAGTTAACTAAAATTAATGATGAGCATTTGTAAATAAATCTCAGAAACAACTATATAATTTTTAAGAAACATGCTATAAAAATGTTTTTTTTAAAATTTGTGAAAATTCTTGATTAAATCTTTGAAATCAGGAAATTTGTTAGTGCAATACTATCATAATCATCTTCGTAGTCATAATTGCCTTCATTATAATATTCATTATCATTATGTCCTTATTCATTATTTTCCTCATCTTTCGCATTTCCTCAAATAATTCATTGATTTTATTAGTGAAGATCTGATGAATGGTTGTGAGGATTGATTTGCTGTGAGTAGTTCAGGATCCACTCATCCAAAGATTTGGTAAAAATTCCTAAAAAAATATGCGACTATTGAAATAAATATAGTCATATTAATTTATGCATAATATATCAGCTTATAAATATAAGTGTAATAGAGTATTATGGAATTATAAATGGAATGTGAAAAAATTATTTAGTTTAAAACTAATAGATTACTTATTGTTAATGAGTAAGGTAAAATCTAGATAATAATAATAATTAACTCACATCTAGGGCTCTGGTCCATACGAGTAAAATAATAAATGTTAAGGATCAAGTCCTTTTACATGTGACTCGTCTTTAATTTTAATTCAAACTAAAACTTTAACTATAGAATTTTGTATGTCTATTTGAGTCTTTTGTCATTTCTACAGCGTCAACAGACGAATTCTTTCAGCTTCAATTTTTTGCTTTTCGGACTTATTTCAATAGTCCTCCCAGTCGTCATCATTGCTACAGTGATTTGAAATAACTCTGCCATTCAGAGTTATCTATCTGCTCTATTGATGTGTCTGATCTAAAGTTTACTCTTATTATTATTGACTCTGCCATTTGTTTCATTGATTGAAAAACATTCTTTAGTTTTGTCAATAAATTTCTTTATTCTTTGTTTTGCGTCCTTCTCGCATATTGTAGAGTAGTAATCGTTTTGAGGCATATCGCACTTTATTATTATTGCTGCCATAACCCACACATCCCATTGAAAGTCTCCATCTTTCCAGTCTTCTCTTTCTGGATAATAGCCATGAGTTCCCATAACACTTCCAAGTCTTGATCCTTCCACTCTTAAAGGTCTGTTGAAATCAATTATTGATACTCTTACATGCGAAAAGTTCAACATTATAATATCAGGTTTGATATCGCTGTGAACAAAGCCTAACTTATGAAGCTCTTTGATACCCTGTATAGTTTAGGTTACTATTAATGCAAGCTATCTATGAATTCTTTAATAAGCTATAAAATACCTGAAGGTCAATTCAAAAGCGGAGTCTGAAAACTACATGATCTTTGGTAAGGAGAAAAGCATCTACCTTTATTAAGATTTTTCACTTTTAAACTTAGCCTGAGAGAGTACTTAATACTCATTAGTAAACTCCATTTAATACTTATCATCACTAAGGAGATAGTTGAAAAAATATACTTTGTAAGCATACTTATGATCCTTAATAATTTTATTGTCATAGGAATCCTTTAGAATTAGGTAACTTAAGAGAGAAGTAACTAGATAAATCAATGCAAGAACTGGAATTTTCTTGTATTATATTTTAATCATGATTTTAGAGACCTCTGATGCTAAGAGGTTGCGTGCTATTATCACATACTCTGATTCACTTGCTTATTAAAGTTCCTTAACTTAAAGAGGCTTCCTTGCTTTTCTTTTGTTGAGCAACTTCGGTTGAGTGTCTTAATCTTCAACTTCTATTTCTTTCTTGTGGGCTTTTAATATTTGCTTCCTTAAGTCTCTTGCATGAGAGTACTGCTTATGCCACTCAAAGTAATCATAATTTGTATCAACTTTGTAATGCTTTAAGCATATAGTAGCAGAGCTTTTTATGGACCTTCATATGACTGTACCAGCTAGATTATGATTAAAGTATCTTTTACACTTCTCACAAAATATACTTCAACTTCTTCTGCTTACATTGAAATTTTCATTCTAACTTTTTCCTTCTCTCTGTCTCCCACAAACTTGTTTGCCATTTATTTTATATAATTAATTTTTATTATAATAACAGAGACCTCAAGTGATTTGCTCTGGTAGTTCCTTATGAGAGTTCATCACAGATCTATCACACTTTTTATTACTGTCAAGGTAAGTTTCATGTAATTTGATGGAAGTGCTGTTTTTTACTTAAAATGTTAACGCTCATATTTAAATTTGAATTTAAATTTATAATATTGCCTTATTAATTGATTGCTTATATGATAGCTTCGCAAGCCTATAGGTTTAAAGGAAGGTTTTAGAGTATTATAGAGGAAAAATGAGTGCTAAGAGAAGTTCCAGCTCTAAATCTGGGTGAGCAAGTAACCATTTTCACTTTCAATAATAAGTTGATAGTCGTTACCGATAAAGGAGGTGCACCTAATTAAGTACTTAATGTTCTAGAAGTTATTTTGTAATTTATTGATTAAAATTTGGGTGATCTTAATTAAGTACGTACAAATTTTAAAATAAAAAATATGGAGCTTTAACAGTAGAAATCGATATCAATCTCTCAAGTTGAACCAGTTCTCAAAACTTTGTAAATATCCTTCTTAGAGGTTGAATCCTATAAGATGCCCATAATAGCAAGTTTTAAAGAGTTATATAATTGCAATCAATTAACTTAAATTTTAATCTGTAAACAAGATATAGTCAATGAATGATTCAATGAAAAGAGTGCAAGCACAAGAATTGATTCAAAGATTTAGAAGCAAAGAGGATCTGTATCTCTGCTTGTTGCAGCAAGGTTATTAACTTATAGTAACTAATCTTGATTATGTAGTTGGTTTGTTCCTGCAAACGATGGAAGGTTCTAAAATTTCATTTCTAAGAGCTATACTCTACGAAGAGAAAAAAGCATTGAAAACTTAAGATGTAAAGTTTGCAGAGATCCCCAACTATCCAGAGATTTCAGTGACTAACTTATATGATGATGCTATGAACGACCCAGAGGTTTCGCAGTACCTACCTACTAAGAAGTAGTTGTCAAATAAACTACCTGATAGAAACTATTTCTTTGGAATTCTTGCAAGATTAAAGGTGATTACTTGAATGAAATTATTCAAAAATATCATCTGAAAAGGTTAGCATCTCTTCAGAACATAAGAACAAACAATGGATTAAGATAAGTGAGAACTGGCTATCAGAGCTGCAGAAGCACCCTTATATTTCATGTAAGATTTTTAGCTCAATTCTTTTGAAAAATTTGATACTGGCATCTTTTTGATGAAGGAATAGAGCAAGCTTCACAGAGAGCGAATGTCGCAGACAAAATATGAAGTTAGCAAGATACTTTATTCAAATATTTAGCCTCCAGAGTCAATGAACATAGATGCAGGAGCTGGCAGTAAGAAGAAATCTAGGAGGAGAGAAGTAACAGGAGGAAGAAAAGAAAGAGAAGTCAGATCCTACTAAAGAATTTTAAGTGTGATTTATATTTTCATTAACTTAACTATTATGCTTATTTGTATACATTTACTCTCCCTTCCTTAGCACACTTTTAAGCCAATTAATTATCAACTCTCTTCGCTGAACTTTTAATAAAGTCTACTGTATCGATAGGTAGGTCATGCATCAAATGGTATAGTAGCAGTTTCTTGTAATGGCCTTTTAATTTACCCTAGTAGAACTCAATTCCATTAAAATATGGGCTGTAAGGCATGTTGAACACTGGTGTTATTCTAAGTTGTTCATAACTCTTCCTGGTTTCTTTTGTCTTATGAACAGAAAGATTATCAACGAATAGTATAATCTCTTATTCAGGGTACTTCTCTCTCAGCTGCTCTAAGAACTTAATATACTGCTCTGTCTTAATAGAGCGAGGATGAATAACATAAGTTTCTAAACCAGCATCCTCGCTAATACCTCCAAGAATTGCCATTGTCTATACCTTGACTTTTTATTCATACACTTCTATATTACTATGCCTCTTATACCAAGACTTCTAGATGATATTGTTGAAGGTAAACACAGCCTCGTCAGCATGAGTAAACTTAATATTATTCTATTAAGCTCTCTGCATTCAATTATAAATATAATTATAGTTATTGTTGTAAAATGTCAGAGTGAAATCAATCACTCTCTTGATACGATGCACACTTTGTAAGTGATGCCATTCTTTAAATAGAATTTTACTTTAGACTAAGCATAGATCTTCAACTCAGGGAACTGGCGATGAATCATAGTAGATGGTTGGTGGAGAGAGAAGCGACCCAAATACTACAAAATTTTTTCATAATAAGATAGTGAATATGCTCCTTTGAGACTTTGACTTCCTCTAAGGCTTAGAATTCAGCCATTATTGCTTTAATTATATAGCTATAAGACAGTGGGAACCAACAGTTGATGAACTTCGTTTAAAGAGCAGTGCAATTTACTCATAATTTAAGACTGGTTTACTTATTCCCTGTACATAACATATTTTAAATACTCTACTAGACGTGAAATTTTGAGGTCGTATGGATATTTTTAAATGCCACTTATCGAATTTTAGAAATTAAGAATCTCCAATAAAATAAGTTCTAATCTATTTAAATTTTTTAATTAGTCATATTATTAATGCCTGGAAATAGAAGAAATATTTATAATAAAAAATTAATATAATAGTATTTATTTTATTCATATATATATATCTCTCATAATGTTGCTTGGTATTATTTTTTGTCTGATATTGATTTAGGTCAAATTTAATGATTAATCGTGTTAATTAATATTCACAGAAATCAACAAATCTAATAAAAATTTGTAATATAAAATAATACTTATATGCTTTTATAATTATATATTTTTCGTTAATTAATTTAGATAGTGAAGATTTTTTCCATAGTTTAGTTATGCTGTAGTTGATGTCACACTTTCGTTAAAAATTGCATACAGTGCAGCTCTATTTTACATAAACTTTACATTCATAATCTCTGAAAAAATTTATAGTTTTATTATTTCCAGAGGTACTCACGAAATGTTGTATTTTTTGCGAGCAAATTGGTTTTTATTATTATGTTATTCTCATTGCTCATTAAGTTATAAAATCTTATGTCTAGAATATTGCATGTGTTTTTGTGCAAAGAATATAAGGTAAAATCATCAGAATTTGAATCAATTTAAATCTATAAAATACAAAACAGAAATATCTAATAAGCTTTACTTTTAATAATTAAAATATACTTTTAAGAAATATTCAGGTTTTACAGCTTCTTATCTCTCCGACTCCGCGCATTTAACAATACAATTCGTTGTTTGGTCCATTGTATGTGTTGAAATATGTGCTCTTAATGTTGAAGGAGTCGACAATATATATAGCAAAACGATTTTCGTATATTCCCGTAGTAGCAGTTCCATCTCTCGTGCATTAGTGTTGAATTATCGCATTTAGTTTGTGTAGCGCGGAGTCTAACAGTATACTGTTCAGCATCTCATCAAACTGTAAAAAATAGAATCTTAATTCTATATATGCACTTTTGCATATAATTTGTTGGTGCGGTTCAATATTCTACTCACTATATCTCAAATATTTCCTTATTTGCTAAAATGTTTTTGCATTAGCAAAAACTTATTTCTTTTAAGAGAATTCAATTTAGACGAAAGTAATTTAATTTTAGCAAATAAGGAAATATTTGAGATATAGTGAGTAGAATATTGAACCGCACCAACAAATTATATGCAAAAGTGCATATATAGAATTAAGATTCTATTTTTTACAGTTTGATGAGATGCTGAACAGTATACTGTTAGACTCCGCGCTACACAAACTAAATGCGATAATTCAACACTAATGCACGAGAGATGGAACTGCTACTACGGGAATATACGAAAATCGTTTTGCTATATATATTGTCGACTCCTTCAACAGTAAGAGCACATATTTCAACACATACAATGGACCAAACAACGAATTGTATTGTTAATGCGCGGAGTCGGAGAGATAAGAAGCTGTAAAACCTGAATATTTCTTAAAAGTATATTTTAATTATTAAAAGTAAAGCTTATTAGATATTTCTGTTTTGTATTTTATAGATTTAAATTGATTCAAATTCTGATGATTTTACCTTAACATATTTTGTGATAGATTATGTTACAAATATAAGTGACTACATTAAAATCTATATGTAATAATGCTATTTTTATGTTAATCAGAAATTCGAGTTAAGTTTAACTGTAAAAAGCATGCAATTATAATGAATTAAAAATAAAAACAACACTGACAATGAATAGTATTACAAATTAAATGAGCGGAGCTCTCTCGAGAAATTAATATTTTTGAGACACACTTGATGTGATTCAATTAGAAATTTTGCAGGGTCTAAGTATATAAGAAGAAATTAAAGTAATTTTTAAGAATTTTTGGGACTTAATTTTGTAGCTTAATATGATTAAGTACTGCACAATTTTAAAACCTCCCTACCATTCTTTAATTAGATAATAATTATCATCAAATTAATAATATAATAATAAACAATATTATATCAATAGAATTGTTGATTTCGTTGAATATATAAACTTCCTATTTTTCAACAAATATTACCTAATTATGTTAATATTTATAATAACATTTATTAATTAAACTTAAGTAAATAAATTTAGTTATTTTCATCAATTTTTAAACCTATATTTAAACTAATGTATGAATCACATTAGTCAGGATAATAAGAATCAAATAAAAAAAATGATAAAAATTTTAACGAGTCCTTTCTCAAACAAGTCAATTTATCATCTACTTTTCTATAATTTTAATTTCACAAAATGAAATATGAGCGAGTTATCTATGTTATAATATGCTATATAAACCTTGTGTTTTATTATTTTCTATTATAATTTTATTATTGCCATATCACATTTATAGGAAATTTAGTTATTATTAAATTATAAAGTTAATTGCTTGGTGAGTAGCCAATCTCATGGGACTTTCTGATAAAGTTTTCTACTATACTAAGGCCTACTTAGGTAGGTTGGAGGTTGCTGGGCTCACCTCATAACGGACCAGTCGGTGGGGTTCAAACTGCCAGCTTTACACTCCCTAAATGGGCTTGGGTCCTTGCATTAAATTAAATGAGTCACCTGGCGTGAGTTCAGATTCCTAGGTAATAGGAAGCATGATGAAGGTGGTGCTCAACCTTCAAAAGTGAGACGACTAGAACCATAGAAATCAACGATTAAGTTTTCCTCCCACACCTGTTTAGAGTACTCAAGTTACCACAGCGAAAGGACAGGGATAACTCGCCCAGCAGATGTGGGACTGATAACTTTTTCACCATTCCTGCCAACAAATGGAATACTCAAGCTCTGTCATTCCTAGTTAACTAGTCTGACACCTTGGTCATTTAGGAAGTGGTATGGTTATTTTCGGATTTATTTTACTTCATATGACTCCTATGTTACAGATTGTCACGTAAAATTACTTCAGATAAGTCATCTTCACGACTAAGATCGATGGTTTGATTTTAGTATTAAACAGTGATATGTTAAATTTTATTTTATTTTACTTCATTTGCCATTTGATATATTTAGTTGCCATACTTTTCTCAAACTGATAAAGACATATTCTTATAAAAGAGTAAACTGTGAACATTAAGGAGACTGTTAAAACTATATTCAAATTAAACAAGAAGTGTTTATATATTTTACTTTCAAAATAAAAGTTAATCACTTTGTTCTTATTTGAAATTAATATATGAATTTTGATATTAATAAGATTAAGACATAAAGCATCAAAGTATATTTATCAATAATTAAAGATATTTAGTACTTTTTAATTATTATATAATATTGCAAACTCACACAAATGAGTTTCAGCTCAATTGTATTATTCAACTCTGGTATGGAAATTATATAATTAACAGTTCATAGTCTTACGAGTGTACATTTCACCTGACAATAAAATTAGCTAATACACTGACCGCAATAATGGTCATAAATAAGAGTATAGCAATATTACTGCATTTTCTACAGATTAAGACCTAGTAGTAATTATAAAAAGAATAATCAAGCAATTCTTCGGCTTTTTATTACCTAATTCTAATGGTAACATGTTTTCCAACACCAATAGAGACTTCGTAGATTTCACTTGCATTTATGTTTGCAATACGATTATAAATATATCAAGATACACTTAGAGTAGGAAATGTATATATAGCAACTCTATCAGAATTCATACTAATAATATAATGGAAAATAATTTAAAAGCTTTAAGTATTGCATTCTTTGTGTTTAAATAGGGATAAAGCATGAGTTAACTTCAGTAATAACTGCATCCTCTACTGGTTTCTTTTAAGTGAATAGATAACAACACCATTGAGCGAGATGCCAGTGAATTTTGAGTCATAAAATAAGAGCTTCAAGAATAAATTTCAGCTTTTATAGAAAAAGATTCTATCTTTAAAGAATTACTATGATGCTAATGGAAAATCAACTAGGTTACTCCACTGAAGCTAAAAGGAAATTATACCAACATTAGTGGAAAATAAAATCTCTATAGAGGAAAACATTACTAGGATTATGCATAATAGACATTTAACCAATCACAATAAAATTAGAAAAATGGAATTTCGTCTTAAAAAATACAAAAAGATAAGATAAAGGCAGGATGATGATACAATATCTCATTTCCCAGGGAATATGTCTGAATCGAAAATTCCACCGTCGTGAACTAGTGTCTTTTGAAGAGAGTGGTGCATCATAATGAACATCCCTGCTAAATCTATACTCTAGTTCATTTGAAATAGACATTTATACAAAATGGCTGAATTTTGGAGAAAAAAAGGACATTAGTAACAGCAAAGATAGATCGGAGACAGTGATATAAGTCACTTCTAAAGATAAAGAAATTCAACTACTGTTCTGAAGATAGCAGTTTGTATCAATTCCATGATCAAATCTTGAGCAAATCAGTGACGAGTATCATGAGCTCAAAAAGGAGAAGTTTATAAATATAATATCTTTCCACCCTTACTCTCTTATTATATCTATTCTTTTAAGGTAAATTCACTAGTAAACAGAATGAATGGTGAATATACAGAAGCTTTTAAAATATTATGCTTCTACTATATATTAAAACCATGGGAGCATTTCAATATTCATAAATGATTGCATTTAAGAGAAATGCAAAAGCACCAAATCTTCAATAAGATAATTATCATGAACACAAAAACTGTTCACTAAGATGAAATTACTAAAAAAGGAGAATAACTTTGACAGAAGTGCATAATTAAATTAAATAATTGCTAATATCATTTTTATTGAGTAATTTTGATAATTAAATAATTTACACTCACTTGTAATTATATATTTTGTTACATTCATTTAAGGAAAATAATCAATAATATAATAACATAAAGTTTTATATAATATTGATACCAATAATCTTACATATAAAAATAAACAAATTAAGTTTATTAAGCAAAAGTCTACATCAAAGGATAAGGAACTTATAACTGATAAAAAGATCACAAGAACTTCTGAATTTGATTGAAGCTAAATACTGTAAATACAACTATGATTATAAAATATGTTAAACTCTTGCAAATTATGCCAAGCAAAGATTATTAATTAATTGGAGCTCATCAAAATATTTCTTGGAAACATCTCCTAAGTGTCCAAAATTAAATTTTATTAATTTTAATTTTTTTCTATAAAAACTAAAAATCTGTTTATTACAATCATCATTGTTAAGCAATATTTTAATGCATCAAATTATCAGATTTAATTTGTTTTATTCGATTTCAACCAGTTACTCAAGTAGTGAAGTTTTTTAGCTAACTTTATAAACGATGATTGCTACTTATTCATCATTATTTTCTTTAATATATTGGCAAAATTATATAAAAATAATCTAACTTGGAATAGTTTTAAAATAAATAACTATGATTATAATGATATATAGTTCTGATCTGATTTGTCTAACAAAATGATTATCTTTAAAATAGATTGAATACTATTGTTCTTCATTGGTGTTGTTGAGACCATTTTGACAGGCATTTAATTAGCTTGACAGTAGGATTGCTCTCTGATTCCAGTATATTTAAAGAGATATGATGGTTTAAGCATTAAACAGGTTAATTTATACGATTAACCTCATTATTAACAACTTTAAATTATAGTTAAATATATACATTCTTTCTTAATGTTAACAAATTTATTGAAATATGTAAAATCGCAACCATAATTTACGAATGTAATTATTTGAATAAGGCTATTATATTAGATTTTCAAAATTATCCTTATATATAATTAAAAATGGTTTCAACCTTATTATAACTTTTTCTGATTGTGCTGATTCCCTTGACTTAAATGCTTTCTCAATAACATTGTTTTATTCCTCTCCCTTCCTCAAGTCCTACCATGAAAAAGTTCATCAAGAGTATTTGCTAATTTTGTTTTGCTTACAATTGCTTATTGTAAATTTACTTCATTACCCAGCTAACACTTATCAAACACCACTAGGATCAAAGTGCATCCTGATCGATCATCTTAAACTTCTTTAATATCATTGAATTACCGTCGATGATTAATGAGGTGTCTACATAATATTAAAATGCCACCTCCTTACTCTCTAACTGAATTGAGTAATCCTATGTGTCCCACTAGTAGTTGTTGGGTGTTAGCTGCTTTGCAAAAATAATGAGTTGGAATTATTTTAATTTGGGAAATGCACATAATTAAAATCAAGTTATTAAATATTTAATATTTAAAATTATCAAGTACGGACAAGTAATGAATAAATAATCAATATATTTAATAAAAGAATCAGCATTTATATTTATTTTAAATCATAATTCTGTAAATATTATAAATGTTATAATAATATATAAGAATATAATTTTTGAAAGATTAAATCATGTTTATATATAGTAAAAAAAAAATATGATAAAGCCCCAATAGTTATTTTTGGGTTAATCTGAGGTATAATTTCAAATAAATATTGCATTTTTAATATTATTAATATATTTTATCTTTATGTTAAAATTAGTATATTATAACTATTTAATTTTATTGTGTTAATATGCCATTGATAGCAGCCAACTTTTAAAGAGATATTTGGTTAAATTTAAATATAATAATATGCCTGTACCTGAATTATTATTATTTCTGCATCAACCGAAAGCTATATGTTGAGCCCAGATAATCAAGTCTCCAAAATAAACATAGCTTCCTCTCACAATATACTGAACATCTTGGCCTAGAAAATGAAGCTTCTCAATATTCAAGTCACCTCAAGCGCCCCAATCTGGGCTGAGATTGTTGTCTTTAACTTTAGGCTTCAATAACTTCTGATAATATGAATGTTAGAGGGTAAGACGTACACTGATCAACAAGGTTGTAGAGACTATATTTGAGAATGATGATTTGAATAATAATTGGAGGTAACGACAAAAGAATCTTATTCCCTACCTCCGTCGGTCGCTTATTTTCTTGAAGAATACTCCCAAACATTAGGAGATGTGTATGGATAAGATAGAGAGAACACTAAAATCTGACATTAGCACTCAAGGATAGATGTGAGAACTTAATAAAAGTACTAAATGTTAAAATTTCAACCTCAAGTATTTGGTAGGTTCAAGGAAACTCAGAATCAAATTTCTAGATGTACAGCCTAGATACCAAAATTTAATTACAAAAATAATACAAAGGATTTCTCCTTCTTTTATTATTAAAAACAGGTACTAAATCAGTGGTTTTTCATATTTTCTAAAGAGGTAAACTAAGAGAAAGACTCTAGATAATTTTACATTAAATTAGCATTTGAAAAGTATCAATTTTTGTCAAGTGATACCTATTTCATTTTCAAATTCGTCTCAGTTCAAAGAGCAATAAAAATATCCAACAGAATTTTATACAGGTCTCTGTGAATTAATTATTGAATTGGTAGAGCCAACAGTAATATCAATTGATTGGTAAATAGATAATGTCTCATATTTTATATTGTAAGAACACTATGGATTGTATTCTTGGAGGATATATAGATAAATATATATTCGCTGATAATACCTCCAATTTCTAGAAAACTTATCTAAAATCAAAGGGAGTTGAAACTAAGAGAAGTAAAACTTTGTTAATCTATAATTCTAAGATAATAATTTTACATCCTTTGTCATTAGTCAATTAATTGAGAAATTACTTTTACTTACTAAAGAATGTGTAAATAATCAAAGTTAAAAAACATAAAAGTTACATACTGTTATTCAATTTTTATATTTTAATGTTTGTTTTATTCTATACATAATAAAATTATTATTATTAAAATAAATGATATTTTACATAAATAGTTTTTTTAATTAGATTCTTAAGTTTTAAGTAAAATAGGTTTTAAAAAACCATTAATTATAATTTTCATAATGTCGACACTAATCAGATTGAATAAATATAGTTATAAAATATATAAGTTTTTATAAATTAAAGTTGACATAGCTTAAATTAATGCTCATAATAACTGACGAGCTAACGCAAATATATTTTTTAGAGTTAGCTCGACAACTAAAATGTGTATATTATAAAAATTATAGAATATCTATAATTTGATTATCAATGATGACTTACTTAAAAATTAAAATCTAATTCTTTGAAATAGAATTAAAATGTATTAAAGAATAGGAAAGACTTCTTGACAACCCTTTTTAGTATTTAAGCTATCAAGCACTACCAAGGGATTGAAAGAGAATATCTTTAAATTTTATAGAATCTTTTATTAAGAAACTAGCTGTGAAAAGGAATGAACCTTATGAATGAGAATAAGAATGCGTACTCCAGTCTCTTTTTTATAATAGGAGATGATATTACAAAAACATCCCTAATTCTCTATGTTAGTATGCTACCGTTACAAGTGATAAAATGAACAGAATAGTGAAAGCAGTGATCTACTTCAAATCAAATGAGTTATCATGATGATTTTCTCAAGCCGTCCTACTTGATTACTGTAATATTCCCACTTTAGATTTGGATCTTTTTGCATGTCTAATGACATTTACATCGATTACCGAAAGTTTAGAGATCAACTTAGCTGTAAATTTATGCATAGATTCTAGCATTCTTTGAATTTGTAAATGAGTGCCCATCATCACCTAGACATAGTCCTCGTATAAACTTTCTAGCATTAAAGTTTGCAAGATGTCTGAGAATGTAAAGATATTTATCAATATTTGAATTATTTTTATTAGAAATTTAATTATTTAAATTAATTTTTAAGTAAATATAACATATATTACATAATAAAAATATAATTCATAAACAACTTAGGCAGGAGTTAATCTCCTGTGGCAGATGCAGGGTGTCATCAAAACAAGAGATTCGCTGTTAAAAGAATCAACATTTATGCGGTTTAGCCATAATTTATTCGGGATATCATCTAAGAAAATGTCTAATTTAATTTACTAAAAATAAATGAATTAGTACTTAAAATCTGTTAGTATAGAAATGGAATCGTAAAAAAGCAACAAATTACATTATGATGAACAAAGATAGGCTTGTCAGGATCTGCAATTTTTATGAGTGGATCAGGAACAGGAGATTCTTCACAACTTGTGAAAACATCATGGAATCACGAAAAGCAACACTCCATACAATAAAGATCAACTCTAAGATCTACAAGTGGGAGCACCACATGAAGACCATCACCAACAATTACAACAACCAGGCTCACATCATCTGGATTGAACTGGTGATATCACAAATACATAAACTAAATAGCACCCTGACCCAGCTTTAACAATAAGTTTGGTTGCTTGCAGATTTATAATTGAGTACATTAGATATTAAAATGTACTATAGCCTTTCATAAAAGACTAATTGAATTAAACTATATTCTCCTGATCTACAACAACTCACTTTCTAAGTGAATTGGGCTTGACTATTTTCATCATTTATATTAAAACGTCTATTAAAGTTGTTATATATTTTAATGTTATTTCTTTAAGTTTAAACTCCTAACTCTATATTTATTGTAAAATTATCAATAACTAACATCTTTTAATTTGATTATATGTAAAAAATGATTAATGCATATTTATTATTGTAAATTGAATTTTAAATTAAAAATATAATTCTTTAAATTCAAATAAATTTTACTGCTTAAATATTGTCAATCCTATAATGCTTTATTTTAAATTAGTATAAATAACAGCTTATAAAGATTTATTTTTGTCCCAATAATAGATCATTTGCTGTATTTTAACATTCAACGTCAGTTTAGTTTGATTGTTTTTATAATTATATTCTTAAATTAACAGTAATTTTAATTCATTACAAGGAATTTAATATCACATCTTTTATAAATTATTAAAATTAGTCTGCACTATAATTAACTTTCCTTTTTTTTAATCAGAAATCTTCACAACGATTCTATAACTAGTGCCTGTTTCCTCGCTTTTACTCCAAAATACTTCAAAATCTTGTTTAGCACTATCTTAATCTCAGGCTTTAAAAATATTTACTTTAGTATTCCCAGTGTTAGTTAATGAACACTGTTAAACTTATTTTATTATTTTGCTTATTTCATTTTTAAACTACGGTTATTTGCATTTATTAAAATTGATTTACGAAAATTGAAGTTTGAGTTTTCCTCAGCAATCCAAACTACTTTCCATAGTTTAGCTTAAATTCCTTTATTGCTCTCTTCCTCAATCGCATTTGCTTCAGTGTTAAGATAGTTAAGTGCCTTTATTCGGAAGCTACTTGCATGACAAGAATGACTAAAGTTAAATGTAAAGGATTTTTGCAGTGTTTAGACTCTAGAAATAAGGGAATATTATGATGTACTTATTGAACAAACATAATCTTTTAGTTTTATGCATATTCTTGCTAAGCTATTGTCAAAATTGCTTTAAGTCATTTGTGTAATCAACCTAATTTAAATGAATTTGGTTTTTATTCAAAAGAGTATTGGATTCTACTCTTCTTTTGATAAATTAGCATTCTATTAGCATCTTTTATAAAAAAACATACATGCTCAGAATATTTATATGAGAAAAACTATGCCATCTAATTTCCTTGCTTTAATAAACAATATGAATAATCTACTAGATAAGCATCATGATTATGATTGGTAAGGGAAACAGTCATAAGAATTGAATATAACATGAAGCTTAAATTTCTTGCTTTGATCCATCTTGCTTAGTGTTATTTGGTTTTGAGCCAATAAGCAAAGTGATATTCTTGGATGTGTTAAATTTTACATTAATTATTATGATTAGATATAATTTTCAAAGTTAAGTCACATATAATAATTTCAAAGTTAAATCACATATAATAATAATAATAACATCAATTACAGACAAATATTATAACTAAAATACTATATTATAAGAGATCTTAATTTTATTCTAAATAAGATAAAAGTAAAATAAGAGAGGATAATTATTAAGGTAAAAAGTCAACTGTAGTGCGTACATTCCACTTCCTTTAATCTAACCATTTGAATTTAGTACTAGCTTGAAATACTTAGCAATTAACTATTGAAAGAAGTGTATTATAGCGTATTGATTTATCAAAATAAATTCATTAGGCATAAATCAATTGAAAATATAAAATGTTTGTTAATTGTTATGTTTTTAAATCATTAAAATCGAGTTTTTTAAAAAAATTTTTAAAACTAGTCCTACCTTGATTACTTTCTTATTTTTTCATCAATATTAGTGTCATTTTTCATAGGAATTGAGCGAACAAGCATTCAAACTATTTGCAGTTTAAGAATTCATCATATTACCATTCATAGAATGAAACTAATCTTTCATTCTTATGTTCTCTTCTCATCATTCTATTTAAATCCTTTTAACACAGCTTCATCACTTCACGTTTATTCATTGGATTTACTTATATTATAGTAATTTAATTTTTTTAAATTTATATCATAAAATTATATTAAACTATATTTTGTGCGTTGCTTTTTAGGGTTAATGAACTTTAAAGGGTTTGAGTAAGCTAAAGTCTTATATGACAATTAAGATTGATTCCCTTGCAATTCTTTCTCTTCAGTTTATTATTCTTCTTGTAGGTCAAGTCTAATGAGAAAAGCGTAATGCAGACTACACAATTATCTTGAAGTGCTCATTCGTTCAGATCTGGTAGATAAATAAAAAAATATGGATTACTATCTCATACAAGCGGAAAAATGCTTGTTAATGGAGCTTTAAACTTGGAAAATATCGACAAAACACACTTATTTTCGCTTTTTAAATTAAAATCAAGTGAAATAAATATTGAAGTAATGAAAAATTCAACAAGTAAATTAAAACTTTACAAGTTATTAATAATCATATTCAAGACATCCTTGTGAAATTAATGTAATAGCAGTAATGATTAATATAATTCATATTGAAATTATAAATTTAATTTTGAATAGTTATAAAAAATACAAATTATTACGATTTTTAATCAAAATGTTAACAATTTAATAATATTAACTGATGATAAAGCTTTAAGTTAATTTTAGAATCCAATTAATCTTTGAGATAGGCTCATTTAACCTAAGTTATATTTATTCTAGTATCTGGTGGTGTATAAATCGACAACTACTTTCTTCAAAACAAAAATGTTTTCTTTTAGAGTCTAGATCTTATACTCCTTTTTTTTCGCTTAAACTAATTACATTCTTTCTTCATCAAAGATGGTTTTGGAAAGAATGTTTGTTTTTGAGACAGATTTATTATACTTAATGCAAGTTAATAACAGAGGAGATAATGACTGATTTTTATGTTTCTATCGATTGCTAAATCATTGAAATTATAGTTGTAAGTATTAAGCATAATTAAAATAAAAGTACAATATTTTAGATTGTTTGAAATAATTATTTATAAACTATTATTTGTAATTTATATAGAGTTTACAAATTTCTGGGGAAATTTTCAATTTGTTCCTTAATACTATCAAAAGATATATATTTAAGTTATCAGCAGACCACTTTGAATTCTGAAATTTTTTTTAACATAAATATAATTTAAAATATAAATTTATTCTGTTTTTAATATTAGATTTAACATTGATTAGTAGAACTAATTGAGAGTAGGGGATTCTATTATCAAAAGCCTATCAATTTAAGTTAGTTCTTTATTTATTGCTTAAATTATTCTAGAATTCAAATGAAAAACTTTCTTAAAAAAATCGGCATTATCATATTAAAGATATCGTAAAATTTCCACTTAGTATTTGAATATGTTTAACTTATTCTAATTAAGAAAGTATGAAGCCTTGAAGGGTTTTAAAAAATAAATCTTCTAGCTTCTATACAGTGGAAATATCCTATTGAGAATTTTAGGTGGATGATTATTATCTTATTTTTAATCAAATCAATTTATGATATTACTCATCATTTCATTATAGTATTTGAATTAATTTATTTACTAATCTACTTTATTATTGTTGACGAGATGAATGTTAAGTTATTAAAATGTCAAAAATATTAGGTGTATTAATCAAATCTCACCGAGCAAATGTTAACAGGTTCTAAATAGGAAACGAATATTCCAAATCTAAATAGATGAAGATGATTAAGTAAAAATAAATTATAATTCTGCTCAACATCTAAAATAGACCTGCGATGATCTTGAAGGTTTGTATTGAAATATTTAAATTTGGCTTTCATATTGTTAGCAGTTTTTTGTGCTACTATATTGTTGGTAGTTGTTAGTGTAAGAAGAATAAGTCCAGCATTTTCCATATAAACTCACTCTTAATAAAAAATGTTATAGCAAATATGAGCTAGGATGATTGTGCTACTTCAAGGAAACTCTGTTAAATGGGTGTAACAATTGTTTATATACATTTTTAGCTTTATTTCAAAGTAAAAGCTGTAGGATTACTGAATAAATTTGGTGTGATTGTGGAGAAATTTGCAAAGATTCAAGTACAAAAGACATCCTAATTATTAACATTATAATTCAATAAATTGAAATTAATTGCAAATATGTATCTTAAATATATTATAAGTAAGAGCAATTAAATTGTTGCTTAAACTAGGAGTTAAATTGTAAATGGTACATTAAAAAGTGTTTGTTATAACTAATTTTAATCAAGAACCTTCTAAATTATTCTTTAATTTGATTAAAATCAATTGTTGGCATAAATTTAAAAGAATTATAATAATATAAAACCCTATTTGACTTATATATTTAGTTGATTCTAAAAAATGACTTTATTATAATCTGATTTATTTTCCATTTACTGCTAAATTAGCATTGAAGCTTATCATAAAACTGAATGGTAGTTTTGTTTTCCAAGTCATGATTAAGCTTATTGACACAAACTTAACTGCTCGAAATAAAGTTTCTTATCATATTAGATAAATTAATGAAAAAATAAATAGTTACTTTATATTACAATTGAGTTATTCAATTCTCAAGCTAAATCAATCCAAATTAGTAATTAATTTACACTTTTTTATCTTTTAAACAAAGTTACAATGCTTTATTTAGTTCACTGATGTTATTGGAAGCATAATTTTAATTATAATTATTTTCATATTTTAGATTGAAAACACTGCTTCTTTCTACAATATTAATTAAATATTTGATTAATGGGTTTTAAGGTGTTAGTCTATCCAGGTTTGCAATGCAGACTATCTTCTTAATGTTCATCATTATTATTGTCTTCGTGATGATTTAGAATAATGCGTTAATCTTCTACCAATACTTTATCATTACGTATATTCTTACTATGGTGTAATGATAGGTTCTGATGTTGCTTCATATAACAATAGAATTAAGTACGTATTTATATTAAATTATTTAAATAACAAGAGAAACTTAATTCAAATTGCAAACAATACAATAAATTTGGGCATAAACATGCATAAAATAAAAATATATTATTATCATTAAAAATCAATTAATTTTATTTTCCCTGATTTATATTTAAATCTTTAATAAATATCACAATTATTAACAAATTTAATTTTAACAATATTTATCAAAGTATATATTAGGGTTAAAAATTGAAAATTAATTAAGGCAAATCAAGTAAAAAATAATAAATAAATTAGGTAATTATTTAATATAAAATTATAAGTGGGTTAATTACCAATAGAACTAGGATTTAATATTGTTGAATGATAAATGCAAAATTAATTATCAATAAAAAGCTTTGATCACAATTTTCAAAGAATACTCAAAATTTTTGTAAATTTACAATTAAATAAAGTATTTAGAAATTTATAATCAAATTAAATTTAAAAAAAAAATATAATTAGAAATAATTATAATTAAATTAAAATGGGAATTGGAGTTTCCCTAATTTTCCTAGTTATTACTTTTAATGAACTTTAAATTGACATTGATTGTAAATATATGTTAAAAAATGGATAAACTTATTAGTATTGGAGTTCTAATGGGAAAGGAAATTCAAAATTAGCTTACTTTAAGAAATAGTAAGTTAATTTCAATGAAATTTAAAATAAATTAAAGTAAAATAATTCTATTTATATAAAAGATACACATAATTTAAGTAAAAGATAAATTATCATGCATTAAGTACCTATATATTTTTATTCTACAATATAAACGTACTAATTGGCATGTTTTTAATAAATTTAATGTATTTTAATATGATAAAGATGTTTTCATTAGCTGAAAAAGCTTGTAATTACAAGTAAAATATGCTAAAAACATCCAATTATAAATTAAATAAAAATAATATTTATATCGCTTTTTTTATAAGATAATAATGATTGATAACTTATATAAATAAATTAGAAACATTCAATATTTAAAAAATGATAAAGATTATACAAATATATCCAAAATTATTTTAAGAGAGAGTCAAATACAACCATTGAGATAGCAAGATTAATCATGTCTAAATATAATATGATATAGAAACAAACTTGTTGAAAATACATAAATATAAAATAAAATTTAGAAGATTTCTACTTATTACCTCTTAATCTAATATGATATCAGTATTATTGACATTAGCTCTTAAAGTTTATGAATAAAATATAATAATTAAAAATATTTCAAATTATTCAATAATAGTATATGCAACAAGGAAACATTTTCTTCATCTTTAATATAAAAAATAATTTAATCTTATCATTTTGAGGGAAAATAATTTATAAAATTTTAATTTTTTTTCTTAATTTGTGTTCACCTTCCTAGCATATATCAGGATTTATTAAATCAAGCACTTCATCTAAGAAATTGAAAATTGAATTTTTTAACTAAGTTGTCTTTGAGAATTGTGATTAAAAAAGGGTTTTTTTATATTTAATCCATTTTAGCAGTATCTTATGTATTTCATGTGCTTTTTTGTCGCAAAGCTTTTACAGATGTTGTCGTTGGATGCCATAAGTCGTGCAACCACATTTAAATGTGACAATTAAGGCTTAAGAGCGAAAACCTTTGGAAACCTCGTCATAATACGCTCTGTAACAATGAATATGAGCAGAAGCACTTTTCTCAATGAGTGTATTTTTATCATATTTTTGACAATTAGGTAAGCACAGTCACATTCAATGAATATCTAGTGATATACTATATGGCATGAGCAATATCAGTTTTAACACGCCAAATATGATTTTAGAAATTATATTATTTAGCTTTACCTTATACTTTCAAGATATATTCATAATTTGTAGTTAATCTCCTGTCCTGTTTTTTTTAGGTTAGTCGATTATTATGCTCTCTGTTCAATTTAAGATTCAGACTTAATTTTTCAACTTACTTATAAGCAGATAAACTTCATTTTCCTTAAAAATAAAATTTTTTAAAAATCCTGGATTTATCTCGTTTCCTGTCTTGAGTAGTTCCCTTTGTAGTAAATATTTATAGTCAATATTTTTATATAATCTAGATTACAAAAAAATATGTATATAAATATTTAAAAAAAATTTTTCTCACATTATAGCAATATTTATATTTTCTTTATTTTAATTTCATTTAATAATAGATAATATAATATTAGTGTTTTTTGAATTATTTCATATTAATTTTTGTCAGTTTCTATCATCGTTTAGTTTCATGTTTTTTAATTTTATTTATAAGTATTATTCCTTAAATTAATCTATAAAAATGGAATTAGTTTTAATGTAATTTAATTATAATTTATTATAAGTAAAATTATGAATAAATTTCAATTTTTTTAACATAAATAGTAACATATCTTTTAATTGAAAAATTTCAATAAAAAATTAGTTAATTCTGCCAAGTTTAAGAAATTTTGATATTTAAATTAATTACATATAATTAATACCTATGATTAAAATTATATAATTACATCAAAGATTTTATGTTCCAACTTTCATAATATCACCAGGCTGTTTTAAATATCTTTAATATATTCAGCTTTATATTATTAAGACTAAGATATATCTTTTACAAATATGCAACCATCTGTACATATATTCATTATAATATTTTGTTGTTTTGTTTAATGTTTTTTTATTCTTTACATTAGATATTTCATTTGCGACAGCGAGGATAAAAATGAACGAGGTAGCTCGCCGACTATAAATTTTATATATTAATTTCAATTCTTAATAAATTCTTCTAAAAATTTAAACATTACATATACTTGTTATGTATGATATATTGATAAATTATAAAAATTTCTTATTACTTTGCTTATTTTTAATTTTTCTGAATATCTATAAGTTTATAAAGTTATTTATAATTATTAAGCATAATATTGTACTTTCATTTTTAATTAATGAACTTCTCTCTTTTTTAATAATATGTCATTATAAGTAAATTAACAATATTAGCATTTTACATGCCATTAATAGAAGTTTATTTAAAGAAAATTTATAGGTTCACTATTAATTTCTAATAAAGTAAATATATCTCTAATATTTAATAGTTTTTTTTAAGTAGAAAAATAAAGTATAAACATGAAAATTTATAATAATTTTACCTTAAAAGGGAAATAAAAATAAATAAAATAGTTTTAAATAAAATAACTTTAATTATAAATTGATAGAGATAACATAAAGCTGTTTATATCAGAGTAGTATGGCATATTCTTCGATATAATTATGGGACTTATACCTTTGATAATAAAAATATATGTAAATGAAATGTTTAAAATATGGTTATATCCCTTAAAGTAAACAATTTGCTCAATGTAAAATCAAATATAGTACTATCCAAGATATCATGCAGGTTTTATATTCTGAAACTATGAAGATTTCTATAATCAAATTTCTAATAAATATACTTACTAACATATTAACTATCTATCATCTATTAAAAATTTATTTTAAAAAAATTATATAATAATTCATTTATGTTGAGCAACATGGATCAGTTTTTTCATGGAAGCTAGGCATTATAAATATATATAAAAAATACATAACTTAAAATAACATAGTCAAAAGACGAAAATAGGATTAATATCCAACCAAAATTTTAGAATAAATAAAATAACAAAAGAATCACTCCAATCTTTCAGATTTCAAATCAAAAATGAATAAGTCCTAAGTTTAATTTGTTTAGTTTAAAGATTTAATTGTTTTATTAACTGAATTGTAAAAGAACAGTTATATATTCTCAACGATTTTAAATATTTAGATTTTTTATATTTTTGGCCAATTCTACTATTTTTCGGAATTTATAAAATAAATTATTTATACTAAGAAATAAAAGAGTAATAAATAAATTTATTTTTGGTAAAAAATATAGTTTGATAAAATAAAGTTCTAAATAAAAACAATTCAAATTCTAAATATAAATTATTAATATATATAAGCAATGCATTGAATATAATTATATATAAAATTCGAAAAAATTATTAAAATTAATTATGATAAGGTTTGAAGTATTTTGAGAATATAAATATATTCAAGAAATGTTACTATATTGGGTGATTGTATATTTTAACTCAGAAATAAAGGATCGAACAAATAATATAAATAGATTGGAGAATAAAATCATTTTTATGCTAATAATTATAGTATAATTCTAATTATATTAAACAATTTAATTCATCAAACAAAAAATATATTTTCATTCTTTAATTAATAATATTTTTATCTATATAAACTTATATTCTAGTGAACTTTTTAATGATAATAAAAACTTAAAATTCAAGAAATGTTGCTCTTCTTCTTAATATTTAATTCGAAAAGAGTTTGGTAAATAAGGTAATTGATCTCAAATAAAACTCTAAATTGATTAATTTTGTATCTATATAGTATATTATTATTGTTGGAATACATTTCAATTCGGAAAATTAAAATTAATTAAATTAATAGTATATCAAATTTTGGGATGTTAAAGTTGGCTAATTTGAATGTTTTTGGGGTCATTCGATAGAGAATTAAAATAGCTAGACTTTATTATTGGCGGTACTATTTTATCGTATCGAGGAAGAGATATTACTCGAATTTAATTAAACACCTCTGAATTAATTAGCTATACCCTCAAATTAAAGTCGAATTATCTCGCTCCATTGATGAGATAAAATAGTACCGTCTAAAGTAAAGTCCAGCTAATTTAAAATTCTCTATCTAATGAGTCTAAGATTATTTATATTGACCAACTGCCAATAATTTGATATACTATTTATTTAATTAAATATAATTTCCCAAATTCGAATGTATTCCTACAATAATAGAATACATTAAAATAGGTAAAAAAAAAGAGAATATTAAATACAGATTTATAATCTATTCAATTGTTACTGTCACAAGTTTGATAAGTTGTAATTTAAGTTTAATTTTGATAACTAAAATTTAATATGTACATTATATTATTTAATTATTATACACTCTTGTCGTATAAATAATCATATGAGTAGTCTGGTTATATTTTAAAATGCTCACTATATTAGAATTGGAAGAATCTTTGATTGTTCTAAAAAACATTCAGCAGCTTCCTTCACGGCATCTCCACTATCTCACCAATAATAATAATTCCTTTGGTCTCGGATAAACCAAGAATAGCGCTAGGAATTCAAAAAATTGGTTCAGTTTGATTTATTTTCACCAATAAAAACAACTATGAATAAACGAAGCAAGGTAATGATATTCTAGTCAACTGCTTCACTGTTGAAAGTACCAGGTCTGGTAACTACACCAATTCTCACCGGAGTATAAATTTACCCAGATTCCTGAGGGGTTTGGGTCAATAAGTTTTGTATTGTTTCATTGATTTTTGATGGACTTTACTTTAATAATATATATCAAGTGCATGAATTCTCTCAGTAATGACAACAACTAGGTATATTTCAGCATTTCTTCATTAAGAGTAGCATTTTGCAATCGTAGTTGGTACATTCATATCTAAAGTTTCACAGTCAGTAATTTTTTCATCTTTAAACACAGTACGTTAGAGACTTAGGTGATAAGAGCTATCTCTTTGTTATTCTCACCATCTACCATTTTGGTTCTGTATGCAAATGCTTGTTGAATGTATAAAGTGCCCAATTGATAACTTCATAAATACCAGTCTCAACTTAGCAGATATCCTTCACTTGGATTTATAATAACTTGAGGCTTATTGTCATTTGAATTTATAGCTCTCTTAGAGAATTCTTAAATATTATATTGATAACTCTTGATAAGTGCTTATTTTGTTCTGGAATGCTTTTAATACCATATTTTTTTTTATAAATTAATTAATAATCACTATCATAATAATTTCAAGAGTCAATTAGAGGCAGATTAAAATAAATATATATTATTAATATGGATTTAACATTCTCTTTTTTAACTATTTGAATGTATTTTATTCATTAAGGAAACATTTTTATACTATAAATTTAGATAATTATAAATGAGGTTTGAAATGTATTTAAATTAAAAAAATATGTTAAAATATAAAAATAAATAAGTATATATATTTATAGAAATAAAATATTTTGCTACATTTCAAAGATTTGCCAATTTTTAGAAATAGAAATAAATAAGCAAATCAACAAATTAGTAAATTATAATTATTACATTGAAATCATGACTTGTTCAAGACCCTCCTTCCAACTGATGACAGGAGCAAAATGTGGCTAGCTAAACTAACTCACCAAAGAATTTCTTCTTGTGAATCACGGTACTGTAGCATGTAGCATTTCTCTTAGAAATATTATTCGAAGCAATTGTTTCACTTATTTCTCCTCAATCTCTCGAGTAAGAAATTCATATCTTTCAATAGGTTCCTCATCTTACCAATCTTGTTTGTAAAACCTCCTAAGCATTAAACTTGCTTTTCTTTATTTTTCTCAAATCTTCTCTTATTAATTCAAAATTCTGATCAAAGACTATAGGTTTTTTTATCTTACACTTCTAAAGCGCGAAATATTTTATAAAATTTTCATTTTTTGGGAATTCAAATAGTATAAAATTTTTATTTTAATATTCTATATTTAATATAATTAATAAATGTTAAAGATGAATAGATTGATAAAACCGTAATTAATACTACCATAATTAATTTATCTTCTTTAATATGGAAGTTGAAAATTTCAATATAATCCAAGCCGCATTATTTTAGAAGAAGAATAAACATTAAGTTAGTAGTTAAACATTATTGTAGGAATACATTCGATTTGGAAAAATAAATTAAAATTAAATTAATTAAATATTAAAATAATGCAAGTTAGGATATCCAAAGTAACTTAAAAATCAAAAATAAATAGATTCTACGGTAGATCCCGGAATAATTATAGGATTCTGCTATTGACAATAGTTTTGAATCATCCCAGGAAGCGAGATATTTTGATTTTGAGCTAACTCCCAAGAATAGTATAATGGGTTTTTCTCGCTTGAGTGATGAGATAAATTCATTATAGCAATAATATCCACCGTCTTATTTTTAATGCGCTATCCAGAGAGTATAATATTGTCAGGGTTTTAAGACATTTTCCAAAAACATAACTGAAAATAATTAATAATTAATTAATTTAATTTTAATTCATTTTCCCAAATCGAATGTATTCCTACAATAGTTTAAATAGAATAAAAAAAGCAATTTTATCATTTAAACAAGCACTCTGCTTAAGAATCAATTAGATAATAAATTGCCAAAACTCATTTTATAGCACATTATTTATCTAACAAATAATGATATTCTTGTGCTCTAATCTAGTTAACAATTGTTTTAAAGGTGTATTTTGTTCCATTAAAATTTTCCTGAAGTAAAATTATCTGACCTGTCATGAAACTTAGAATAATATACAAGGAATATGGGATATAGTAAAAAGTTTAAATTAAGTTAAGGTAAATTATAGTGCAGTAAGCTATGACTCCACATTCTTAACATACATTCATTAATGTTGTAAATCGTTCAAAATAATAATAATGATTCAAAGTACAAAATGTATGATTCTTGTTAATAATATCAACTTCTTTTTTCAGCAATTGTTTAAATTGCTGAAGCTAGGAGGGCTTCATTTTATTGTTCTTATTTATCTAGATATTTACAATGTCCTTCTTTGTCTTTTTTGAATATATTTTCATTTACTCATTCAAAAATTATTTTTATTTCTAAATTTCTTCTTAGCCATATTCTTCCTCTTCAACATAAATTGAAATGGATTCTATTCTAATGTTTAGTCTTGAGTTTGGTCTTTCTCATACTATAAAATTTTGGCATTCTATTCTTAATTTGGTTTTGCTTTAAAGCTTTTATATTTTTATTCTTCCATTCTTCTTTTTGTCATGGGCCTCTTCCCACATCTCTATGAAGTTGTCTTCTACGACGATCCTCGAGGTGTCATAGTTATGTTTTGTCTTCTTATTTAATCTTTTATGGTCTCTTTTATGTCTTTTATACACGTTTATACAACTCTGTTTTAAACCTCGGGATCCTTTGTTTTGTAAGTTCTTGTTTCCTGAGGATTGGTATCTCATTGGGACTGGTGATATCTCTTATATTACAGTCTCTCAAGTGTTGAAGTCAAGCCTCCTATGTGGGTGTTTCATACATATGAGTTATCTTATCTCTCCAAAATTATTTTTAAATTTGATTCTTTTAGTTGTCAATATAAAAATATAAATGGTCCAATTTTATTTCTCATCGTGATTGTGGCTTTTTCCTAAATAGCACTTGGTTTCTACCCATTGAGTTAGCAATTGTTTCCCAACATCTTTTCTTTTTTGAATCTGTTTTTCCATTTGGGTGTCAGATCATCTAGAGCACTAATTGATTGCCACAGGCTAAAGTTTTTCTCAATGTAATTAAATGATATCTCTTTAAGATTAAAGTATAGGTTCGTATGTCGAGAGAGAGAGAATATCTAAAATACCATAGCATTTGATATATTCTCATGTATAGCTGGTTCTTAAACCCCTTCATAAGTGTCTACTGCTTCATTATGTTCCTATTTGTTTTTTGTCTAGATACATTGTGAAGGGTACATATGAGTTCATCAACATACTTTATCGCAATTGCCTTTATAGCTTACTTCTATATTGGCAGGGTACTTTATTAAAATATTTAACATTGAAAATTCTTATTTTTTTTAATTTTATTAAGAGTTAATTTGACCGTTATAATGGATCGTTAGTTTAAAACGTTCCGAGGTATTTGAACCCTTCTACTACCCTTGTGTCCTTTAGCTTCTTATTCTGACACTTCTCGAGTGCTTCCAGTTTTTCTTTGTTAAATATGAAGTTCTTTTCTTAAAAGTTATCTTCAAGAGCAAGCGTTGTAAGTTTAACCTCTTCTTTTGTTAGGGCTGTTATGACTATGTCGTCTGCATATTATATAATGGAGTCTCTGTCTATACATAGTTGTAGCACTGTTTTTGATATTGAGTATTCTTCTATTAGGTTGAAGTGCTATTGTGATAGCGTAGTTCCTTGATCTGTTCATCCACTTATTTGCAGTCGTTAGTTGTTGTATATTAATTCTTAGTTTTACAACAATTGGTTGTCAATTATGTATAATTTTTAGTCTATAGTGACTGTTTCTTGGTTTTAAATTTAAGCTTCTCTTAGGTCCACATCAATTTACTGTCGAATCTCTTGCTGCATGTTATCCACTTCTTCCTCAAATGATGCCCAGCTATCTGTGTCTCAGAGCTCTGATAGTGTATCATATTCAGTCATATCGTTGAGAGAAGACTTTGTGTAATCTAAAAACATACTTAAGAAATTTTAAGTTTATGTTCCTCGTCCCATGCAATTAAATTTTATTTTAAAACTTAAGGGATAAAGTTTAAACAATTAAATATTCTCAAAAATTATATAAATTAAATGAGTGTGACAAAATTGCTAAAGATACAGGAAATTCAGACAAAGATTACGTTTATATTAGAGTGTTATTATAAAATTATTTTTGTAGATGAAGCTATAATTACTCACAAACTGTTAAAAACAAATCTTGATGATTCCATATACAAAGTATTTAATTTAAGACAAAAGAGATTAAATAAATTTTAAGCAATTATTTGGTGTTATATCTAGTCAAGATGGACTTGTCAATTAATTTATTAAATCTACTCAATAAAAATTTAAGATGTTATAGAACTTATTAAATGAGTTATTTATAAGAAAAATGATAGAGAATTAAAGATCTTTTTAGATAATTTGCGAGCTTATTTTTCTTAGGAAGTCAAAAAGATTTACGAAAAAAACATAATTATACTAGTGCTTAATGCTGCTTTTCCTCAATCCAAAAGAGAATTATTGGTATATTTTAAAGCTTGCATTTTAAAAGGATATAGACATAATCCTTAAAAATATAAAAATTAATTGTAGAGATATTATTTTAAATAGTATTAATAAGGTATAAAATAATATAGCACAAGAATTGCAAATATAGGTATTAAGTAACTAAAAGAGAAAATGATATATAATATGCTTGAATTATATTTGAAACTTTTATTTTTAGTTATTAATATTAATTCTACCTAGATTTTTATTCTCTTAAGAATTGCTCTTTGTCTCCTCTAATTGGTTATTTTGATTCATACAATTCTTGGATTTTAATAATTGATAGGATATCAATAAATTTTCCCAAAATTTTACTTATAATCTCAAATTTTTTATTATTTTTCATGAATATTAATGCTATCTTACATTAATAAAATTGATCTCCCTTTTTCACTTATAAAAATGAATAATATCTGAATTTACTTGAAATATAAGAAATGATTTATAAGTATTTCAGCCATTCATCAGATGCTAAAATGATTTCTACTGCTGCTTATTTCACTGTTCCCATATCTCTAGAGAATGCAATCATTTACATAACACAGTAGAAGAAATCTTTTTAAAGTAGGCCTTTTTACCCTTTCAAACTTATATTAGGCAGTATAATATAAATTCTCAATCTTTAAGCATAAGATCTAATAAATTTTAAATTAAGTTACGGGTACTTATGAATGGAAACTATACTAACATCTTTGTTATTCAAGAATTTTTTGTTCCCATTTATAATTTATTTTTTTAAATTTATTCTTGCATTGTTGAGACTTGTAAGGAATATGCCAGCTATACAATTTGGTAAAAAAATACATCCTACCTTATTTTTATAAAAATGTGAGTAAATCTTCTTGGATTTAAATATATTCATGAACTTATCAGGTGTTAATATTGCTAAAATAGAATTGAACCAGGAAATTGTGATAATAAAATTAAAAATAAATAAATAATATAATTAGACTAATGGAAAAATGCGTAAACCCCAAATCCCCTCAATTTCAAAACCCCTGTGTTTTTGTTGCCATGTGTCATATTTTTATTAGTAGTTGGTCAAAAAATTTAGGGACCTTGTCAAAATAATACTTGTATTAATAAAAATTCACACATCTCAAATTTAGGGGTCTGTATAATTAAGGAAGTCAGGAGATTTGCGAAATTAGCGATTTCAAAGACTTGCGTAGTTTAGGGCAAAATAAAGACTTTATCATAAAAAACCTCTCTCATTTACCGAAAAGGGGCTTGAAAGTAGGGTAACTCCATTAAAATTTGGAAGTTTTGCCAAAATATGGCATTCATGTATAATTGCGATAATATAAAGGCAAATGTAACTGAGAAGAATCGCGAAGGAAGTGGCCATTTTAAGAGTGCTAATATGAAATAGAAGCAGTATTTTAGAATTGAGTGTTGTAAGAGTGAATTAGGACATTTTTAAGTAAAATATAAATAGTGCTATTAATTATAATAATCTGCGATGAATTTAAAACTGACATGCCAGGGGAAATTGTAAAGAGAAACAGGTTTTATGCACTACTTTAGCTATGAAACAAACATCATCAAACAAAACCGAACCGAAGAGTGTGAATCCACTTCTTGATACTGAAGAAGACATCCCCTGGATGTCTTCTTTTCTTAAATTCTGAACGATTTCCGCAACCCTCTTCACCAATTGCTGCCTTAAAGTGTAATGCCCATTTAAACTTACTTTTTCTGAATAGTGTCCATCTTCATCTCCTTCTTTGCAAAGGAGAATAACTGCTCGATTGGATTGAGCCAAGGCGAGTATTCGGCGTTGAAGAGCACATTCACTTTGAACTTTCTGGCTGTGGTTAACATCTCTGAATATTTATGAATGACTGCGTTGTCCATCAGCAGGACCACTTTCTTCGAGTGTAGTTCTTTATCAGTTCTTACACTGCGTAAGGTTGGTAGATGAAGTTCTCAAAGAGAACTGAGTCAAAAGCTCCTTCTATTACTTTACTGGAGATAATTCTATCCTAGGAAATTGCAGCAATATAAGACATTGAGAATTGCTATCTTTTAGTTGAGCTTTTCTTAATTGAAAACTCTCTCACTTTCATTCCATAGAGACCCAGGTTCTGCTTCATCTCGCTCTAGTATTCCTTAATGCATTTCAAGTGAGGGTCTATAAATAGCTGAGGCCAAAGCTTTTAGTAAGAGCCCGTTTCACTCTGCAAGTTTCCTTGCTCTGACCCAGAGTTCGATGAGTCTTTGTGGAAGCTACTTGAGAGTTTTAATTTCATAGGAGTGACCGCAAATCGACTTTCCTATTTGGTTTCGGCACCGAGGTCAACAGACTTCTTACTCGAAGATTCCAGTTTTAGTTTTGATATTTTATCGAGAATATGAGTTAAACCACTCTTCATTTTCGAAGCTGAATTGTCTCCAGACACCACTGATTTCACTGAACTATTTATGCTGAAACTCTGAAAAGTTTTAGTCAAGCTGAATTTTTAATTGGAAGTCTCAAGGACCTCTAATATTGGGAGAGGTCCTTTGTAAATGCAAGCCGAGTTTTCATTGAAGGAGTCTGAAGTTGTTTTTTTTATGGTTTCAGTTATGGATTTCCCTAAAAGTATGATGCATTAATAATTCCCTTAGTATTTTCAATGGTTTTTTAACTCTAGTTACTGGTTTTCGATGACTACTTTGACCCCCTTAGGACTTTTGGTCCATGAATTTAGATTGGAGTGCTGACAAGTTTCTTTGGCGTCTAGGATATTTCTTAAACCCCTAGCCTCTCTGAGGTCCTATGAAGCTTTTCATTGCAAAATTGTTAATTGCTTCCGAAATTGCTTAGTCAAACAGAATTTTACACTTTTAATATTTCCAACCTATTAATTACAATTGTTAGAAAACCCTAAATCAAATGAATTTGAAACCTTCTCTAATTATTCCCCAGCATTTTCGATTTTTTCCAGGTGTAAGCTCTCTGAGAATTTCGATATTGAAGAATCAGAACTTTGATCCATTTTGAGGAGCATTTTCTCATACAAAAGTTTGTCATCGCTAGCGAGAATCATGCTATATTTTACAACCTTTTTTATCGCTTCTATAATTTTGAAGAATCTCGATGCATATCTTTAATTTTGAAGCCCCATTACTATGAGGGCATCGAGTCCGATCGGAAGTTGCTCTCATCAACTGAAATGATAACTGCATCCTCATATAAGAACTGAGCCAACAACCTGCTAATCCAGAGCATCTTCTCATTGAAGTTCGGGTCTCTATACTTTGTATTAGCAGCTTGAGTTTTCCAATATCTTAGATGGAACTTATCTCACAGAATCTTTTCAAGAGTGGTAACGCAAGGTACCTTAAGTAGCTTACACTCTGGCAAATGTTTGAGCCAGGTTTAATAAATAATTATGAAGCTTCTATCCTGTAACTTCGTAAATTCCGTTCTGTTCTAGGTAGGCCTAGATAGAATCAAGCAAGAGCTAGTTCCCACAAACCCCTTTTCTACCCACTTTCTTTTGTGGTTCAGGATCAAGAATCTTATGCTTGACCTCGTACTAAAACTTTTCGATAGTCTTAAATACAATATCCACATCCATCCTCAATTTCTTAGCCACTTGACGAGGCTTCAATTGCTCGTTATAGTATAGACTAATAACCTCTAATTTCTTACATGCTAGCTTAGCTTCTCTTTTCTTAAAAAAAGGATTGCTACTTAACTTCTAGGATTTGCCTTTTTATTTTATTGTCTTGTTGAGTGTCTCTATTAAATTTTGACTGCCTCTAAGAGCTCCATGTTACTCATCAACTTTACACCCTCCTGTAATATTATTGCTTGTGTCGCTTCCTTAATTATTCATAACTGGTTTATTCCTGATTCTGGCAAGTCGAAAACTTTGAAGGCAAGCTTCAAGGAATTTGCAAAGCTCATCATCATTTAAATATAACAAACATCAACATTGTTAGCTAAATATTCTTGAATTTTTTCTTAAGAAAGTTTTATGATGGCTCCACCTGTAAGCTTCTAGATTTGTACAGGGACTTTACCACTGTTTAGCAGTTATCCAGAATTGTGTGTGAACTTTTTTGACTAAATAACGTTTGGGAATAATTTACCAAGCACGACAGGAGTCCATTTAACAATAGATTTCTCTTAAGCCTTAACTTTGCTTGGTTTAATTACGGATAAGGCATTAGAAATAAGAAAATCATCGCTTAATATCGACTGCTATGAGCAAGAAATTTCTGATTAGGATACATTCTTAGACTCTTCGTTAGGGTGTGAGTTTATACGTGCATTTTAGTTATCTGTTTTTTAGATCTTCATTTATTTCTAGGTATAATTTTACAGAAGAAGCTTGATTTAATTTTGTATATTCTAATATCATTAAGAATATAAATAGATATCTTTAGTATTTTAATTATAAATTAAAATGTAAGGAAAGCCATAATAGCTTGGTGACCAAGCAGTATTTTAATTACTACCAAATGATGCGAAACAAATTTTATATGCATATAATCAAGGTGACTCTCCTCTTGAAATAATAGGACTTTATTCTTTGTCATGTAAGTTCGTAGAAGGACATGTATTGCAAGAATGGAAAGGTAGCATTTTTGAGTTTCTTTTTTCTCATGATGAAAATGCAATTGAACTTCTTCTCTGCTATTTTGATTAACTTATAAAAAGCCCAGAATTATGCGAGCACAACTTCTTCAAAATCTAGATGCTAGCACTTCACGCTATTTTCATCAACAAACTTGATTAGCCGCTAAATGAAAGAGTTATTCCAAGAGCCCATGAGTCCAGCTTTTTCATAGCCTCTATATTGGAGATATCAACTCTCAAAATTTCAGGAGCTTGATATCCTAAAGTGCCTCCATGATTCGTATTAGACATTCCCCAGTACATAATTTAGGAACGAAATTGTTATCCAGTAGAATGTTTTCAGGCTTAATATCTTGGTGTACGATATTTATTTCATGAGCAAGGGTCACTACTTGAATAATGCCAATTATTTTCTTATAAAAATGTGTTTAATTAAGTTTATTTAAATACACAATAGTTTAGTTGCAAGTCTTTTCTGAAAATTGGGCATTCAAATGTATTTTTGGCATTCATTGAGTCACTGCAATCTTAGTAAAATTATTTTACAAAAGATAAAGCTTTTTTTTATATTATAAATTTTATAATTTTATTAAATAATAACAATAATCATATAATTATTTTAAATCTACACAGAAGAAAACTTGGCATTTAGAGCATTCTTAAGGCTATAAAGTGGTCATCATGCATATAGGGCATTTAAAATTCAGAATTTCATCAGATTATTTATTATTATTGTCTTCAACAAAATCTTCATCTCAACTTAATTTTAATTTTATAATTGCTTTTAAAAATATAGCTTTGAAACAATTAAAATAATAAAAAATATTGCAAGAATTTTATTATTAATTGAGAGTTTAAACATTTCTTAAAATATCTTACACTATGCCATTGTTACCCACAATTTCTGATTGAAACTCAGCAATCTTTATATTTTACTCTAATTGCTTTAAATTGAATTGAAGTAGATCCTTCATTCCAATATTCTTGCCTCTCACAAATTTCTAAATAATCAAATGTTCTTTATTATATTTGAAATTTAGAAGAAAAAAAAATATGAATTTAGAGATATCTTTTTTATCAAAAACCACTTACTCCATCAGCATTGTTAACTTAGTTATCACTATATTATACCATTTAGTTTTAATATTTCAGAAAATTATGGATATTTGGAATTTAATCAGATTTAATTTATTATATTTTTGATCAAAATCTATTTATGAATATACTATCCTTTTTTTTTTAAAAGTTAATGGATATTATCATAATTTTCATGAATTAATTTATAAAATAGATAAATTAATAATTAAATTCTGACAAATAAATATCTTATCACCTCTAACTATATTCAAATAAAATACTAATATCATGCTTAAACTTTATAGTGTTCTACGCAATCCGTGCAAAAGAAATATTTATATTATTACTCATATCAAATTATAGAATCTACTTCTAATTTATTACATCCTGATTTGTTAACGCATCCTTTGAATATAATTTATTAATAAATAAATAAAATAATTATGTACAATTTATAAATAATATTGATGTAAAAATTAACTCAGATTAATAAAATATTTTAATAAAAAAATATATAATTAAGTAATAAAAATAATATATTATACTGAGCAAGTGCATTTATAGCCATCCTGGTATAAATCTGGTAGTAAATTTTGCAAATTTATTTTATTTTAAAGAGTGGAAGTGTGGGATGTAGTAAGACCTGAGACATTAATCACATATAGTATAGTCTCTGCTTGTTTCGCAATAATATATTGTTTTTTTAATTAAAATTTAATTTATAAGTCATTTATTGTTAAAGAAATAAGAAAAGACACTAATAATAGGGATAATAATAAAGTATAATCGAAGATCTTATAATAATATAAATTAAATCTTTTGAATAATGAACTGTATCATTTGGATCATTTCTTAATATTTGATTATCCTCTTTCTACCCACTTCTACTCCCTGTATAAGTGCTCGAACTGCATATATACCCTGTGAATTAATCATTTTAATTTAATGAACTTCTAATATCCTATAATGTCTAATCGTAATCTAGAATTTTACACATTTTAATTCATTTTAGTGGGTTATTATTAATTTTATATGAATTAAATATTCTTAAGTGTTTGTGTATTGCAAATTGTTCATTCTTTATTCTTGGTTTTGTTAAGAATAAAATCAAATATATTTTATGGAAACTATATATAAATAAATGGAAAGTCAAAAATATTAATAATAAAGAATGAGATAGTAAGTTATCCATTTAAAATAAGCAATAAATTTTTTTTGTATTAAATAATTTTTATTTTATAATTATGTTCTAATTCATTAACAAAAATCTATATCTAAAAATTTGAAAATATAATATTTCTTTTTCCACAAATTTTATTTTTTTAATAAATTTATAAACATATTTTTGAAGAAGAAAAAATTAATTATAATTTATTTTTTAAAATCCTTATTAAATAGATATTCAATTATTTTTATTGAAGCAAATTATCTATATTATAATGCATTTTAGATTGATTTTTACGGCATTTTATTTTTAATATATTAAAATTACTATCATTTTTAAAATAAGTTATTGTGAATTCTAACTTATTTACTAAAATATCCATTGTTTAAAATAATATTTACATTTAAATCGTGCTTTTAATTAAATACTAATTCAATTAAATATTACAAAATTTGATCCAATTTTATAATATTGAATTATTTAGTATAATCTTTAAGCAATAAATTAATGATATAATCATAAATTACCCAAAGCCTAGTCCCATTCATTATCACTAAAACCTTTAATTGGAGCACTTATTTTATTTATTTTACTGAGATTTAATAGTACCAGTTACTGGTACACCCCTCATATGACTATTCTTTATAATTGGCTACGAAGATTTAAATCAAAATTTGTTAAATTAAACTTTTATAATGTTTAAAATTTTATTATTTTAATACTTTTAAATTTAAAACTCTAAGAGGCTGAAAGTTCATCATGATATTCTCTGGCTATAAGTCTCTATGAAAATAACCTAGCTTGTGAAGCTCTTCAATTCCCTCCACTATCTGCTATACAATCTAGCCAATTTATCTCTGACATCTATTGTCAGATAAGAATTCTCTGTAAGTCATTTCAAGTAAAGGAAGCCTGAAGGCTACATGATCTTTACCAAGTAAAATAGCTTCAGCTATATGATATGCCTGCACTCATTTTACTTTGCCTTTTAAATAGCATAATGCTCATTAGCAAATTCCATTTGGAACTTTTCATCAGCAAGGAAGTAATTGAAAGGATATATCTTGTAAGCATATTAGTCATCAGTAATGACTCTCTTCTCTATTTTATCTTCAAGAGTGAGATAGCTTTCTAGGCAAGAATCTAAGTCAATGATTATTAATATAGGAATCTACATTCCCTCTATTTAAACATGATTTTATTGATCTCAAAGACTGGAAAGTTCTTGACTGCTTTCTTCATTTTTACTTACTTCTAGACTTCAACTCTTAGAGACTCCGCTGGGTTTCTTGATCTTCTCTTTTAGAGGAATATATTCCCTGTAGGTTCATGATTAAAGACAAAACTTTAATTGTGCTTTTTCTTTTAAGTGAACTTTGAGATCTCTAGTATGAGAATATGGCTTCTCACAGAACTCACAGACATACTTCCCATCTTTCTTTTAATGCTTGAGATATAACGTGGCATATCGTTGTGTATATCTCTCAAGTGTCTCTTATAAGTTGACTTGTAAGGGAAAACTTTATTGCATTCTTTGCATTAATAGTCAAATTTGGCTGGTATTTATTAATGCTCTATGGAGGGTTGTTTAACCCTCTCCTCAATTGCAAAGCTTCTTTGATTACCTCCTACTTAACTTATATTTAAATCTCAAAGCTAGACTGGTCAAAGTTGTCATAAGTTAGTACAAGAGTCTCTGGTTTCTACTTTTCATGGTTGCTGGAATGATAACTTTTATTGGCTTGATCCAAGTAATGCCGCTCTTCTTAACAGGTTAGCGCTCATTTTAGTTTTCTGATATATTTTATTATAATAGTGATAAAATCTACCGAGATAAACTAATATAGTAGTGTATAAGACACTCTGGTAGATTCTTTGCTGAGAGGAAAGAAAATTAATTAATCATAAAAGACTGTAAGTTGACATATTTTATGAGAATTTTATACATTTTAGTAAATTAATTACTCCTAATGAAGTTTTGTTTCTCTAGGAGGTCCTCCAAATCAAGTTTGAGCTTAATTTGGAGGTAAAGTTATTAAGCATTTTTGAATTAATCTGCTCCTAATTAAGTTTTAATCTTAAAATTTAACTCCTAATAAAGTTTGAACTTAATTTGGAGGACCTCCTAAAATAATTAAACATTATTAGGGGCAATTTAATGGAGATAGTTTGATAAAAATGGAAATCAATCTGTGAAACTTGGAGCAATTTTTTCAATGCTTCTCTTCATATCTTTTCAAGGTTGACCTCTAGTAGGTCCTCCCTATTTAGTAGTAAGTTTTTAATAAACTTCGAATGGATATCCATAATTTTAAATTTCATTAACATTTCTAGAAAGAGAAGCAAGATGGAGTCTATGAATGATGCAATGAAGAGAGTTTAATCTCAAGATTTAATAGGAAAATTTCGAAGTAAAGATGACTTCTATAGGTACTTGGTTTAGCAAGGTAAACTTTTAACTAATACTAATAGGTTAACCATAGTTGGATTGTTCTTGCCAACCCAGGAAGGAACTAAAATCTCATTCTTAAATCCTTACTGAATGAAGAGAAAAAAGCTTTTAAGTCTAATGAAATTAGGATGATAGAGATACCTAACTGCCCTGAAATATCAGTGACAAACCTATATGACGATGCTATGAGTGATCCGGACGTAGCTCTCTACCTTCCATCAAAGCTACAGCTCTCTAATAAGTTGCCAGAGAGAAACTTCTTCTTTGGTGTTCTTGCAACTCTGAAACCTGAGTACTTAAATGAAGTTATTTAAGAAGCTCATAAGAAACGCTACAGCATCTCTCCTGAAGAAAAAGAGAAGCAAGGTATTAAAATAAGTGACACCTGGCTGTAGGAACTTCAAAAGCATCCTTTCATCTCAAGTAAGCTTAGTCTTCTAACTTTATAGAAAAACCTGGTACTGCTATATACTTGATGAAAGAGCGCAGCAAATTAAACAGAGAGAGAAAGTCTCAAGTAAAACATGAATTGAGTAAGAGACTCTTCAAAGATTTATAAAAGCCAGAAGAGATGAACATAGATGCGGGAGCTGGCACTAAGAGAAGAAACATGGGCCCAAGCAAGCCTTAAGAGGAAGAAAAGAAAGAGAAGCCAAATCCCTTTACGGGCAAATTTAATATGTGAACTTATTCATTCGTTTAAATCTAAAACTTATTTATATACACAAAATCTCCCTTCTCTTGCGCATACTTTAGCTTTCTCATCGCTGACTCTCTTAGCAGCACTCTTAATAAAATCGACTGTATCTATCTTTAAATCATGCATCAGATGGTAGAGCAGCAATTTCTTATAATGACCTTTCAATAACCCCAATACAATTCAATTCCATTGAACTAAGGGCTGTAAGGAACAATAAATACATGTGTTATATTTAGCCTTTCATATTCCTTCCTTGAGTCTTTAGTTTTGTGAACTGAGAAGTTATCAACGAATAGAATAATTTCTTAGTCAGCGTACTTATCTCTGAGTTATTGCAAGAATTTAATATATTATTCAGTCTTTATAGAACGAGGGTGAATAACATAAGTCTCGAGGCCACTATCTTCACTTATTCCTCCAAGAATTGCATGAGTTTAAACCTTACACTTTTAGTCATAAACTTCTATATTACTATACCTCTTGTACCAAGACCTTGATATAAAGGTATTGAATGTAAATACAGCTTCATCAGCGTGTATGAACTTTATATTATGCTCTTAAGACCTCTGCATTTAATCGAATATATAATTTAAATTAGTCTTATAAAATGGAACATTAAAGTCAATCACTCTCTTAATGCGATTGACTGTCTTGTAAGATATTCCATTCTTTTTATATATGTTCGCTATAGATTAAGCAGAGATGTGAAGCTCAGGAAATTGGCGATGAAACATCACAGCTCTCTAGGCTAGAGAGAAATGAGCCCAGTATTTAAGAGTCTTATCATTAATAAGATATTCAATATGATGCTGCTAAAATTTTAAGGGTCTCTTAGGCTTAGAATTAAGATGCTATCTCTTTAAATTCAATGCTAATAGACAGTTAGACCTCACAGTTGCTGGAGATTTATGGAGTAGCCTTGCTATAGACGTATGATTCAGAACAGGCTTGAGTTATTCACTATATTCATCATATTCATAACGTAGCTTAAACAATAAATCTATATACTCAATGTCATAAACAGACCCCAATCCTAGCATATACTCACTTAATATACTAATATTTAAACATTAAACCTCTACATAAACTTTATTAAAACCCTAATAAAGTATGCACTAATAGTCTACTTTTATTAATCAAAAACTCAATCAAACTACTGAAAGGGTTTTGGGGTTTTGAAAATTTCATAACTGAATCAAAATTCGCATATACTCACTTAAAATATTAATATTTAAACATTAAACCTCCCCTACATATACCCTATTAAAACCCTAATAAAGTATGCACTAATAGTCTACTTTCATCAATCAAAAACTCAATCAAACTACTGAAAGAGTTTTGGGGTTTTGATTGGAAATAATTCAGAAATAATTTGATAATTTAAAAATAAGTCTCTAGTATTTTTAAACAGAATTTTAAGTTTCTATAGATTTTATAGCTACCATAATAATTTACCCAGTAATTTAGAATTTAATTTGCCAATTTAAATGTATTTTGAAAATGTTAAAATTAAAAATAATCTCACTAATTTTATAAGATAGGTAAGGAGTGTGATCTATAATAGCCGGATTTATTTACTCTAATTTTATATGATATCTTAATACCTATATAACATAATTTATAATAATAAAAAATCTTCCTTTTAATCACTGCTAGAATAATACCCATTCATTTTGATTCCAATCCCTAAACCCGGGTAATTTGGCATCATCCCGACTTAGGCATATCTTTTCATTCGCATGTGAGGAGGGCCCTTATTCATAACTTCTTTCTTACCGTATTGTGCTTGCTAGAGTGTTTACATAGACTAAGATTTATTTATTATTTATGGAAACATATTGGTAACTCCTTCTGTTTCTGAAATAAAAAATACTTTTTTATTATTGTAGGAATACATTGAAAATTGGAAAATCAATAAAACTAAATATTAAATAAATCTAAATAGCGGCAGTTAAAGTAGGCCAATTTGAACGTTATTGAGCTCATTCGATAGAAGATTCGAAATTAGCTGGACTTTATATTATTGGCAGTCCTATTTCATCTCATCCATAAGTGATATAACATCACTTTAAAGTGAGGACATATGTTTATCAAATTTATAGGCATCCAATTAAAGTTGAGTTATCTCGCTTATGGATGAGATAAAATAGAACTGCCAATAATATTAAGTCCAGCTAATTTTGAATTCTTTCTAAACCCCTGAAAATAGCCAAGAATGCTTTTGCAATCACTCTCTACCATTATAATGAAGAAGCTTATGATCCAAAATCTAAGAATTTCTTGAAGTGTACTTTCTACAGGTTCTCAGATGGAGATTACCTCATAGCCATTCTATCTAAAATAATTTCAGAAAATTCATTGCTGCAAAAGTTCACTTTGGTATAAGAGAAGTCTGAGATCAATTTCTCGCATTTATTTTATATCATTCATAGAGTATATGATGGAAATGATAACTACGAAAATATCATTAGAGCTGATTGGTCATAATCAGATCCTTCATACAAGCAAGATTATCCTTTCACTATTTTTCTTATAATTGAATATTTTGTTTCAAACTTGGATTTAATTTTTATTAATTTTCTTAAAATAAAATTCATTTTATGTCTATTATCAAATAAACTTACTATGAATCAAATAAATAAAATAAAGTTTATCAAATAAGCGTAGTAATCATTTTAAACTATTTTATTTATTAAAAATTATATCATAGAACGGTTCAAAGAGGTGTTAAGTATCAACGAAAAAATTATATAGTTAACGGAGAAAAAATAAATACACTAATTTTTTTTAAAAAAACTGAAAATTATGGGTCATAGAGAGATAATAGAATGAAGAACGACACATTATAAAAAGAAATATAATATAAAGATGCTTAATAGAGAAGAAAGAATCTATCTGGTCACAAAAAAATTAAACTTCAGGGAATCATAAATCCTTAATTACTCAAGAGGATTGCATTTTCAAAATGTTTTGTACAATAAAAAAGAACTCAAAAAATTGAATTTGTGGTGAGAACCGGATTGAGCTGTATTAGGTCATGCTAGAATTTAAGAGGAGTAAAATACACCCATTACAAGTCTAACTTATGAATAAACTGGAAGTTATATATTTAGTGCAGCTTATGATAAATCCCAAAAACTTCAAATAATTAAAAGTTAGAAAATATAATAGATATTATATAATTTATTATTATATTTTTAACTTTAAATTTTTGATGATATAATAATAAATACAAAGTCAATTTATTATTTTATCAAATATAATTGAATGATATCAACTTTTATAAATATCTCATGTAAAAAAAAATTATGTAAAAATTCAAACCCCAAATTCTCTGAAGTTGTTTGATTGAGTCTTTGATTGGTAAAAGTATACTATTAAGGCAAACTTTAACAGGATTTTGATAGGGTTTATGTAGAGGTTTTATGTTTAAATATTAGTAAATTAATTGATTATATGCAAGGTTTGGGCTCAGCTTATGACAGTGAATATATAGATTTACTGTTTAAATTGCGATATGCATGTGATGATTATAGTGATCAACTCACCATCTAGAGCAAGGTTGTCCATAGATTTGTTTCTACCATTAGAACCAATTGTCTATTAGTATTGATTTTAAAGAGATAGAAAAGTGAAAATAACTGTTTAAAAATAAATATATAAATTGAATCAAGATTTAAAGTGAGATTTAGATTTTTACCTGCTTTTATTGTAGTAATTCCTCCTCTCAATTTTCAGTGTTTACATGTCATACTTTTCTTTGCTTATACTATCCAAAATCACCAATCCCATCTGATACTTAACATTCCTGCTGACAACGAGAGATCTTATTAGGTCCTGACGTTGAAGTCGACGCCATAGCTACCCACAAAGCTGTATTGCTGGAGATCATGGCAGAGAAAGATACTTCTTTATATTTAGTGGAGTTTTAACTATTCTCAAAGATTTAATAAAATATATTAGTCCTATTAAACATTCTAAGCTTTAAAGTATGGGAAATTTAAATAATCCTTATAGTACTAATAAATAACGAACTTTATTAAAGATGATTAAAATATATACATTTTATAATTAATATATATATATCTATGAAAAATTTTAATTTCCACGAAACATAAAGGAGTATCCTTCTCTGCCAGGATCTCCAGCAAGACAGCTTTTTGGCTAACCATGACGTTGGGTTAAACGGCAGGACCTAATAAGCAGCTTTCGTTGACAGCAGGAATGTTATACATTAGATGGGATTGGTGATTATGGATAGTATAAGCAAAGAATAGTGTGATGATGGAGAAAAAAAATGGGGGGAATTAAGACAATAAATGGAGGCAAAATCCTTAATTTCGCTTTAAATCTTTATTCAATTTTTATATTTATTCTCTACCCGTTAAATTTATTTTAGATTAATTCTAATTGAAATTTGAAATTTCAGCATTATCATATTTATTTTCATATTTAAGAAAACTGGGATCATTTCTCTTTATCTTAGATGGCTGTGATGTTTCATCGCCAATTTCCTGAGCTTCACATATCTGCTTAATCGATAGCTAAAATATATAAAAAGAACGGAATATCCTACAAGACAGTCAATCGCATTAAGAGAGTGATTGACTTTTATGTTCCATTTTATAAAGATAATTTAAATTATATATTCGATTAAATGCAGAGGTCTTAAGAGCATAATATAAAGTTCATACACGTTGATGAGGCAGTATTTACATTCAATACCTTTATATCAAGGTCTTGTCAAATGAGCCAAGATTGTTTCAACTCGCCAAACTTAAACTACAACTATTTTGATTTATTTTTTTAATTTTTTAATATTTAATTTTATTAATTTCCCAATTTCTAAGGAATTCCTACAATAATACTATTTTTTAGGATGATATAATATAGAATTCGTTATTCAATAAATATTTTTATAAATATCAAATACTTTCTGATTATTTTAACGTTTGAGTTACTTAAGATGATGCAGTAGACTCCCTTATAAGTATAATTTGGTTGTTATTTTTCAAAAATGAACTCCTAATATTTGGGTTAACTTCATTATTTATAATTGATTTTTTATCAGGATTTTATTTATTCTCGATTGATACATTTTAGGGTGAAATAATTAAGGATTACAGTTAAGGTATGCTTTTAAGATCTGAAATGGATTAGTTTGCTCTTAATTTTTAGATTGGCTTTGGTGGAATTAAATTGCTTGAGCTGTTTTTCTTCGATTTAAATTATAAATCAAAATTAAATAATAATAAAAAGCCACATTATAAATCAAAGAATGAATTAAGTATATTCTTAAAATTATAACTCAAAGCGATTCTCAAAATCAGTAGGGTTTTAATATTTTATTGAATCTATTCCTTATACTTACTAGTTTTATTTCATTATAAAATCGAAACTTTTTATGTTATTTCCTCCTTATGATGGTTGAAAGCTCATTCTTAATTGTTTATAATTATATATGAAGGGCAAACTATTTTATATGAGTTTAATATTAATATTATAGTTATATTTAAATGGTGACATATGGAGAATTCAAAAATCTTTAATATAAAATTCTCCCCACTTGCTGCCTTGATGCTCGTTTCTATTATGAAATTAATTTTCTTGATGGTTTAAATTGGAAAATTCCCTCGACTAAGGGTATAGGGTCCCCATTACTTTATATGATTCTATTTTTCTTTTCTTCTATAAATGGAACTTATTTAAACTCAACTTTGTAAAATATCTGGTCTTGCATTGTATTTTATTTAATTTGTGAATATTGGTACTCATATCTAAAATTAATTCTTCATAAAATAATTTTATAATAAATAAATAACAATCATTGTTTATTCATTAAAAGCATTTGAATCAACAACACATTATTGCAATTAAGACTCTATACTGCTAAGAATAATTATTAAAATTTCATAGACAAATGTTCTGAAAGTTTTCTGCTCATACATTATAGTTACCAAGTTGAAAATAATACTTTTTATCAAATTTTATTATTAGAAAGTTCATTAAAATATTTTAAATAATAAATGTCAATTGATAAGAGAATCGATAGCTTATTCAAGGACTTCCTTAGACACTCTAACACTTGAGCTTTTCAGTAAAAATACCATAATCATTGTTAATAAACTTTCACAAAACTAAGGATTTCTTTTGTTTAAATAGTACACCAGCACTTTGAGAATGTCATCTTCGGTTTATTGTTAAATCTATTCATTATTATTTTCAGAGAAGTTTCCTGGTAAATTTGTTTAAGAGTTTTAAGGGGATTAATAAGGAGGTGTGTTGAATTGATTTATGAAGATGGTTTTGTATATCAATTTTTCAAGTGGCTTTTTAAGCATAGGTAGTTAAAAGTAGGCGTTCATAAATTGAGGAAGCATTTATTGCAGAATATTTGTAGATTCAGTGATTATATCGAAGGTTAAAAAGATTTCAGATAGAACTTTATTATTTTCATAAGCTTTATCATTTTGGGAAGGATTTTAATCTACATTACTATTTTAACCGCTACTAAGAGTGGCTGATAGTTTGAATGCTTATTGAAACATATTTTTAATAAGAATTTATATGAACTTTGTCATGTCTTTAATTTCAATTTGATGAATATCCCTATTTTACAGTGCTTAAAACATTTTCTAAATGACTTATAAACCCTCTTCAAAACTGACCACCATCATTTTAAATAAATCTTGTTCTTTGGGAAACTAAATTTGATTTATACTAAATAGATTTTAAAAAGCTTAATCGTTCATGCTTGTTGGAGTATTCTAAAATGATTTAAATTACTACAGCCGTAATTCCTTTTATTTCCAAGACTCGAAGACTACCGTATTATTTAGTCTTCCTACTAATTATTTACCATTTTTTAATTTGAGTTTACACTGCCTATCATAGACTATGCTGAGGATTGTAAGACACTTTATCTCCTTATCAAACTTAACTCACCTTATATCGTCTATGTTTAAGGCTGATTATTTCCTTAATTTTTAAATCCTTAAGACGAAGATTACCTACTAAGCTATTAACTTGAATTGCCCTGAACTTATTGCATTTTTTACAATTACTTAGCAAAGGCAATTTTTGATTTATTGAAAGGGATGGGAGGGTTTTAGTCTAGACCCTCGATTAAATCTATCATCATTTATTTGTCTTTTTCGTTCATAAGTCTAATCACTCTTATCATATCATCTACATTTACATTAACCAATTCTACTATCAAAAATTAAAAGCATAAAATTGATGGAACTTTAACGGATTTCAAATTTTGCTAAGATTATTATATTTTATTATCAAAAGCTTTATGGCATTTAGAAGTTCCAATTATTCAATATATTTCTATTAATTCTAAAAGTTTTGATTGTTTTAAAATGATTGCACAGCTTTTTAAGTGTGATGAGCTCTTAGCACTATATTCTCAAGTAATTCAACAAAAACCTCTCTGTTTTTTCTATCAAAAAATAGGATAGTTTCTGTTTTAATTATTTCAATCAGCATGCTAATACTGTTTATCACTAAGTTTATATTATAGGAAAATTTTAAGTTAATTTAATACAAGTATATATTAGCCATAAGAAGTATTAATAGATTGATAATTATGGCAAGAAAACAAATCATTTTACTTACTCAAATAAAAAGTGAGAGTTAAAAAATCTAGATATATAATATCACAAAACTTCATCAACATCTTTGTTTCTTTTTAGCAAAACATAAAAGGATTTCTTTGCTATTGCACATAAGAAACTCTAAGTGATTTATATTTTTAAGAATTTTGAATTTGTTTTGATAAATTACAGAAAATATATATGGGTTTAGTAAGCACTTACTTATTCATTGAGTGCACAGCAGAAATATACAAATTCACCAAGAAAAATATTAGCTATTAACTCTATATCAAAATCCTCAATTTTTTCAATTAATTCACTGAGAAGCTTCAAGAATTCTTATATTTGCATCTTCCAAGCATCAAATTCTTTCGCATTAAAATATTTTTATAAAATTTAAATACTAAATACACACAATAACTTTAATAATTCAATATTATCAATAATTTTATAAATATAATATATATTTATACATTACTCTAGTTATTAACTAATCCAGTTAACCTCTTTATAAGCGGACTCTCATAAGAAATAAGCATTAATATTTAATGCAAAATCTTCGAATTATTCTTAAATCTTAGTTGATAATCGAATAATTGCAAACTATTCTTAAAAATATATATAGCTTTTGAGAGTGAAACCAGGTCTACCAATGAGAATAGTGTGATTAATTATTGCTCTAAATTGTGCTGCTAATTGCTCAAATTTTACAGTTATTTGTCTGAGGAAATTTGGGGTGGTTATATTTGTGGTTCTTATTGAGAGGGTCTATAGTGAGTTACTCCATTTAAAATAAATAAGTGAATATTGAGATATTATGAAAATATTTGATTATAATTTCATGCATTTTTAATTATAAATATTATATTTGAGATTATCAATTAAAGTAATCACTATAGAATGAATTCTATTTATAATATTCTATATTTAAAGATATTCAAGTAATTATCAAATTAAATAGAGATATTTAAATAGTCCATAGAAAAATATAATCAATATTTCATCATTCAATAATTATTAATTTGTATGTGGTTGCCTAAAATTATTCCAATAGGTCCTTTTTCTTTATTATAGATGTTTTTTAATTATTGCAGAAATAAAAAATACTTGATAATTAAATTATTAACATATTATTTAGCTATTTATTTAAAATATATATTCGATTAATATATAAAAATACATTATATAAAACTTTATAAAAAAAAGTCATTTACAAAAAGAATTCTATTTGTATATTTTAGATAAATAGAATTTTTTAAAATCAAATTATATGGTTAATTTAATTAAATAAGTTTTCTTTGTAAATAACTATTTTATTAATTTATTTCTAAATTAATAATTTAATCCTACAATATCAATAACGATCGTTATTTAAATCTGAAGGATTTATTTTCACAATTTCATATTAATGAGATTGTGATTAATTTAGCTGATTATTTTTGCTATTATTTTGTTTCATACTTTATATATTAGTTCGCTTAAAATAGCTCATTCCATACTTACAAAACTATATTATTATATTATTTATTATAAATTTATTTATAATAATTTTGAAAACTCGCATTTAAAATAATATTACTCATCTATTAGTATAATTTACCATACTAATGCTACTGCTGCTGATTAGTATGATAAGATATAGAACTCGAGTATCCATTAGAAGTGGTGCTTAACATAATATTTGGAGGTATTGCTGGTTTCCTAATTTTCCTAGAGTGAATAGTTATTGATTAATTTTGATTTCTTCCCATCTATGCCTATGTATTGCAGGGATTCTAAATAAATAATACTACATTACATTAAATAAGCTAAAAATAGTTATAATCTAGTAATATTAGCCTAGAAATCATGATTTATTTTAAGAAAAATATAAGTAATTAATAATAGATTTAATAATAATAAAAATGTCAAAAATGTCTGAGTAGAAGATGCTGGTCACTCAACAAATTTGTAAGTTACAAAAATCATATCTAAAGATTTTTATATTTGAGCAATAGGTTGATGAAGATCTTTGGACGGTACAGACGAAGAACCAGGAAACAGAACAGGAACAACACGAGAAGAATGAAAAGATGGCATAAAATTTGAAGAAGAATGGAAAAATAATAACGCTCGACAATTATACCATTTTTGTCTTTGTAAATTCTAATACTTAAATATTCAACTAATTTTCATTTTCAATTAAAGTTTTTCTCTTATTTTTCATAAATGAATAGATTTTATTTTCCTATTTGGCTTGAGTTAACTCATGAATTATTTTAAGTCAATTTTAATTTTCTCTGAATTCATCTCTATTTCTTCACTCAACTGATTTTCTTTGTAATGATATTTTTTTACCATATAATAATCAAACACATTTATTTATAATATAACATATGATATTATATTATGAAGACTGCCTATAGTTTCATGGAAATTACTGGCTTTATTTTACTCTACAAAACTTGGCTTAATAATTCTTCTAGAAATATATATTGGTTTCTAGTTTTAATTTGATATTGGTGACTGTAGAGTTGAGTCTAATTTGTCGAGATTTGAGTCATACTGGATGGATTTTACCAACTCGTTTATATTCAGCATTTAGTTTAATTCGCCAAAATTGGGTTGTTTAAGGGAAGTTTGAGTTATTATTATTCAATTCAGAGGGTGTTGATATCAAATTCATTATAAATATATTTATATATAGAGTTCAATATCAAATAGTTATATAAAATTGTATTAGGCAAATTCAATGAGTAATCTTAAGTGATAGTCTTCGAATTATTATTGTCAATAATGGGATATTTCTTTCTGTGACTTATTACATGACTCTAACTTATTTTATTATTGCGGTTATTTCTATCTATAGAAGTAGCCAAAACAGCGTTTTATCTTAAATTTGAAATATAAACCTCGGACTGTATATTTTGTAATTCTTGGTCATTTTTATTTTATTAAAGTTTTTTGGCTGATTGAGCATCTGATTGATTTTATTGTTAAATCTGTAAAGTCTAATATCTGCTATTTTCATTTTGGAAGTTAAATTTGACTGTATTAAATAATTCCATGGTATAGTCATACCTTGACTTTGATCTTCTTTACATTTTAAATATATAAATATAGGTTTTTTACAATAGGTTTCACTTCAATAAACACTATTTGAACATTATGTTCCCATTTTTAAAAAAGTATGATAAAATTAACAATAATATAATTGCATTAAAGCAGATTGTATTCTAGATTTCTTAGATTGAGTATAATCAGGGGACATGACAGCATCCTCATAAACTTCTAATTTCATCTTAGATGCCTCTTGCAAGAGTATTGCTTTACAATTGCTATCTTCTTGAGAGTAATACCAAAGAGTTATTTATAGAATTTTTATGCTATTTTGCTTAGAATATGTTAGTAGATTGTTAGATTGAAAAGAATTTTCAATAAAACCAAACATTTTTTACTAATATATTCAATTAAACTGGTTTCTATTACAAAATGAGAGTAAACGGGGAGATAAAATGTATTAGAATATTTGTTAAGAATTTTCAAGAGAATCATAATATTATTTCTATTTTACCTATAACTACTAATACCTCCTCTATAGTGAATCTCTCCTAGAAATAGCGCTCTATTGATACACGCTTTTTGGGCTTGTTCTATCACTAGTTATTTTCATACTTATTGATTGATAAGAATCTCGCAATGCATCATTTTTATTCTGTAATTCATTGCTTTTAAATTCTTGGACATTTTGATATGTAGTTGAAAATACTTCCACAAAGCCTCCTTATTTAGATTGAGTCACTGATTAAAAAAAATTAATTAAAATATTTACAGTAATGTTAAATTAAAATAAGAAACTTTCTTGTAACTGAAAATAACTTCCTATGATCAACGACATCTTAATCCTTTGACACATTAAAATAAACTTGTGATCGAGAAATTTCATCTATAATTTCTTGTAAAGTTTCATGATGACTGTGTCTCTTTTTTTGGATATTTTTTATCAATAATTTTTGTGTAAAATATTACGGATTGTAGTTGATTTTTAAATGGTTTTAACTTTAATTAAGTCTCTTACTGCCTTAAAGTGCAGTTTTTGCCTGCTTACTGCTTTATTAATTGCTTCTCAGTTCTCTCCTATTAATAGCATCATACTACAAATATGGTTATTTCTACATTTAAGTATTATTTTTGTTGTGCTTGTTATGAAATTAATCGTTATTATTGGCATGATTTTGGTGCTTATGAGCGGCAGTGATTGAAGAATCTAATTAGAGAGACTACTTTCTGTCATCACTTATGATACTCTTAAGTGTGTCATACTTTTCTAGATTGCTATTTAGTGCATTTTATGCTTGACCTCCTCCGTTTAGAGAACTTGCTAAAATATAAAATTAATAATTATAATTTTAATAGTTTAGCACATTCAAAGCTTACTTATGTAGTTAATATAATCAACATTTGATGCCAAATTCTTACTTTAAATTTTCAAAACCCATTCAGTTTTTAATGTATCCTTGTAAAAAACTTGTAAATAAATTATAAGAACTAGCAATAAATTTATCAATTGTTAATGGCTTTTATATACCATCCTGTTTCTTATATTGAACTTTTTTATGTATTAAATTCTGCTTCAACATGAATCTATTCAACCACAATTTCTAGTCTTTATCGATCTCCTTCAATAGCTTGAAATCATCTTTAATAATTTCTAATTGTTTCAGATTGAGTTGAATATTCCTGAAATGCTCGCTCTTGTCGGCTGCTTCGCTGGTTTCGAAATCTTTTAGAGTTAGATTGTTCACTTTACTATGATTATAATTATATTATTATTAGCAATGAAAAGTAATTTAAAATCATAATAAAATATTAGCTGATGAGTATTATTTATATAAACTTCTATAAGAGTTGTAATGAAAAAGACTCTACTTATAATTTAATTGAGTATGAGAGATTGACTTATAAAATGAAATTATAATAATCTTGATAACTTTACTGGCGCTCTTGAACTTGCCAAGTTTCCTATCTTTCCTCTTATCACTACTCTCCTTCATCAACTACTCCTGCTTAGCTTCCTCCCTCAATTTCTTAATGACCACAGCAACTGATTGATGTTTCGGGTACTTAGATAAGATATCCGAGAGAACGCTCCAGCCCCCTCCTGATCCCAAGTTTTTACTATTATTTGGCTGGCTGTTCGTGGAATTGTTCACTCCTTGCCTATTACATATATTAAGAAATTTGTATAATTTCCGATTAAAAATCTCTATAAATTAAAAGTAAGTGAACTACCTATTACCCTCTTATAAAGAATTCATGTTATCTTTGTAAATTTATCTAATTTCATTCACTAAATTTAAATCCATGTTTTCGAAATGGGGGATTGAGTGAGCCTGTACATCTTGCAATATATTTTTTATATCTTCATCTTTCATTCTGTTATCTCTCCAATTTTAAATAATAATATAAATATATATATATATATAATGGTATTGTGAATTTTATGTAAATATAATATTAGAATTAATATTATTATCTCTCTTGCTCTATATTTCTCTGTTTGATAAAATCTCTTCACTTTCCTTATCCTAGGTGGTTAATTGTAAACTGTTTTTGTTCGACCTATAACTTTGATAATAAAGTAATTTTCTTATATAAAAATTATATTGAATTCATAAGTAGTCAAAAACAAAATAAACAGCCTGAAAAGATTAAATTTCTAAAACTAGTATTATCATATATAATTAATAGTTTGATGATGCTTTTTCTTATATTAAGAGCTATTATTTGTGTTACTACGATTTACAGCCCCATTTTGCGATGACCTGTTTCTGTGATTATTTCTAGCTGCTGTTGAATTGCTGCCATTACTCCTCATAAACTTGCTGCTTGAAGATCACTGCATATTCAATGTCAAACTTGGGTGATTTATTTGCTGTGATGTCTGTGAGTTCTAATCGTATCAAAATTACAATAAAATATACAATTGTAATTTTAAATTGATAGCATAAGTTTAAGTATTCTATAAGAAAAATTATATAATCGAAGAGGAGGTCTTCATTAAGTGCGAGCAGAGATTTATTGTTATCAAGTATGTCGTTCTGAAACCGGACTTGCCGATTTATATTGGTGTTTATAATGTTAATGTTCAGATTATGGTTGTTATTTTTCGTGCTAGTATTTCAGATTATATTAATTAAATTATATTTAAATAAATAGTATTATTTTGGCTTTTCCTCATGATATAGAAATAAATAATAATTTTGATATAATAAAGAGTAAATTAGTAATTTTATGTTTAATTGTTAGAAAGATAAATCAATGAATTTAAAGTATATTTTCATATAAGTATATAGGAGAAAAATTTACCAATTAGGTTTTATATTTTATGTATCTTCTGTCTAAAAATTATATTTGAAAATATTTGAGAAGAATTTAATTAAAAAAAATATAAATTATTTTTTGTTAATCTTTAAGTATTAATAAAAATAATTAATAATATCTGTAGATAAGGTTTCATAAAAAGAAACTTAAATAAAAAATTACACCATTTATTTTAGAATTATATTTGTAAGTAATATAAAAAATTAAAAACTATAATAAAACAAACATAATTATATTATAAACATATTAGTCAACAAATTTATAATTATACTATTGAGTTTACATGGGAAAAAATTGAAAAATACACTATCAGGATAAAATAATGATTTAATAATTGGAATAATGAAGAATTGAAGAAATCTATTGCAAGTTTATTATTAATTAAAGAAACTTCCATAATGTTTATTCTGCCAATATTTAAATAATATCACTACCTAAATATTAATCATAATTTTATTTATTTATCTTTAAATACTGGAATTATATTTCTTAAACTTGATATATTTACAAAATATTTTGATGTGTGTTAATGTAAAATTTTCTAACAATTAAATTGAAATAAAGTATATTTCACATTATAAAATTCAAAAATTAAATATGCAACCATCTAACAGTAGCATGAAAGTTGGCTTGAAGAAGTTTAAATAATAAATATCAAAGCAGTCTCAAAAATTAGATACTTAAGAAACTGATTTGAAAAATTTTAAATTCATTAAAAAATAAGTTATTTTATATTTAATAAAACATAAATTGAATGATACTATAGCAATGACATAGAAGACTTTGAAAAAAATCAAGAAACATTAAGAAACACTAATCAGCACATTTATAAAATATTTTAGTAATTTAATAAAAAAGATTGATTTGCTAACAATAGATATCGCTAATATTTCTTTTATTTGTATAAGTCTCAAATTTAATAAGTTTTATAAAATATTTTTAAACATTCTATAAGAAAAAATCAAAAAGTTTAATAATTCAAGGAGTTAGCTTTGGATTAACTTCAAAGTATGAAGCTCTCTTTAACATCATCAGAGACAGCGAGTATGAAATTAAGGTTTTTGGGGTTTGGGATTGCAACATTCAGTTTATATTGTTTTGCGATTAGAGTAATAAACATTAGATTTCCATATAAATGCAATGATTTATTAATATTACTTCTCAGAAAATCGCTGAAGTATTCACTCTATTAAGAGAAAATTACTCAGAAACCATGCATTCAATTGAAATATCTGATAATATTCATGTTTTAAAGAAATCTGCCATTTAAACACTAGGAGAATTGTTTGCAAGTTTAAAAAGCAATAGTAAGAAGTCCTCTCTTTTGATATAAAGATCATATAATAAAAATTGGATTTTATATAAATCTAAATTTATATAGGCAATAATTAAGATAGAAGATTATTTATTTTAATTTATTCTAAAAGATCAAATTCTATTTCTCCAAAGAATTTCAATCTTCTCTTTCAATTACTATTAGAAATATAATTAAATATAATTAATTTTTATATATTGTTTTAAAAATACATAACTACACTATTTATATCATTTGTGTCTTTTAACTTAAATCAATAAATTTCTATCACAGTCTTAGCTGAACCACTTATCCTTAGATCAGATGCATATAAATGAGAATCACTTGAAACACCTAATAACTCTGTTTTAAGCATAACAAAAAGCTTGAAAGTTTGTCACTTCAACATAATGATATAAGAATGGATGGATGCTTACACATTGGTTCTGCTCTAGTTTTTGCCAATAAAAATCTAAAAGTTATGAATTTAAATGGCAATAGAGTATCACAATATTTTTTGTAAATATCATCATGATATTTAAGTATATATTCATGTATATTAATAGAGTAGGCACTAAAGGACTTTAGTTGCTTATAGAATCATTAAAAGAGAATGCAAAATTAGAATCACTTTTTTTGAATGATAACTTCATAGATGACGATGGAGCTTAGGCTATTTGCTCGCTACTTTCAAATAAAAGAAAATCAGTCTTAAAAGAATTACACATTGCTATGATTCTTATAAATCATTGAAATTGGAAAATAAAATTGTTTTTAATATATTTTATGCTATGAATGGTTTTGCTTTGATCGGCTTAAACCAAATATTCGATACAATAACCAATTAAAATCGTAGATTAAAGTATCTAGACGTTGCACACAATCATCGATTCTAAAATCGATTACAAAATTTTGAGATGTTTTTAGTTCAAGTAGACTTATCATATATTTTACAAACCCCGATTAACTTTTTGATGTATTTAGAAAATCAGAAATATTTGTCATGATGGTTGGGAAGTTTGATTTAAAGACCTTACTTAAGTATAATATCATACTTATTATAATTTAACTAATATTATATAATAATATGTTTTAATCAAAGCTAATTTGTTAAATTAATTCGTAGTTCATTATAATGCTAAAATTATTTAGGTAATTTAGCAAATTGAGATTGAGGAATCCTCATAATCTATATAGAATTAGCTATAAATCTCTTTAGAATTATACTTAATTTCAAATAGACTATATAGAATCCTTAATTTTATAATATAAAAATATTTCATCCACAAATATTAATTATTATGAGTACCTAAGAATCTCTATCTGTTATGGAAAGAAGTTCTAATAATCTATATAGAATTAATATAATTCTTTATGAGCTTTTATCAATCTTTATAAATTTAATTAAGTTATTTATTAAAATATATTAAATTGTTAAAATTTATAATTTGAGTTTGAGAGTGTCCTATTAATGGACATTGTGTAATAATGTGTATGTCATTATTGTTATTATCATCATTAAAGCATATTATATTAAAATAAATATTAAAATATATATGAATTTTACTAATCGAAAATTAATTAAATGCATTTCACTAATTTAACATTAGTGAAATTCATATAAAATAATAATATAAATACCATTAAATAAAAAAAGCATTTTCAACAGGTTCGAAAATTAATGAATATAATTGAGATTGGAATCTTAAGATCTTTCAGAAATATGCTTGAGAAGAATAGCACCCTCCAGTATTTAAGCATAAGCGACCTCTATAAATTCAATTAAAATGCTGTTCAAGCTATCCAAGATAGTTTACTCATAAATTATAGTTTGAAGTTGTTAGATTTGAGGAAATGTACAAGAGAATTTTATGAGTAGCTGCAAGAAGGCGTGAATACTTTCAAAGGCAAAAATCCCATTATTTTCTTGAAAGAGACAGGGTATGTCAAACGTAAAATCTAAACTTTGTTTGACAACATACTGGATGACTCTTATTTGATTACAGAGAGAGATGTAGAATTTGAGAGGAAATCAGATAGGAAAAGATCACAAGGAGATACGCATAGAAGCTACACTCCATAAAAAGCTCTGGAGGAGAGCAGGATGAAAGATAATTAGATTATTGTTCCTAAGAGTAGGAAGAAAGGTGAAGAAATAAGCTAAACCATCTGTGGAAATGATTGATGGAATAAGGTGAACATTAGAACTCCTTTTGATGTTAATTTGTTAATAAAATCTTGTCTAAAATGTGAATGCTATCCCTTATAAAATTCTACTTTATTTAAGCATTCCCATTAAAAGCATAATAATTTTTAGGTTGAGCAAAATCATATAAAGGATACCTCAATTACAAGATCAGCCCACTCTCTAGATTACTCCCAACGTGACAAAGCTGACCAAGACTCACCAAACTCCTCATTCAACTATACTTTCCAAAGAAATTCCTTAAAAAATTCAATATCTTAAAACCCCACAAACCCCCTTCATCATGAATCAAGATAAAGCTTAAATTATGTACCACTTAGAAGTCCATCAAGGGAAGCCTTAGTCAAGCATCATTAAGAAATTAAAAAGTACCAAAAGCAGCTGGATGATAATAAACGATCTTAAAAGTCATTAAATACTTAACAGTAGTTTGACCCACATGAATTATAATATTTTCACTACAATTCTATTCAACACATAATAATTCTTTCACAATTTAGTATATATTAAGAATGAAAGCCAATTTTCAACATCTAATGCATTTGGAAAAATAACCGACGATTAGCAACGTTAATCAATTAAGACTCTAGATGAGAGAAACTATTCCTTGTCCAAAAGCCCGAAGCGAGTCCAATTCGCAAATGACATAAAGATCTTCAGAGAGAAGAAAATAAGTTAAGTAAACAACTCTCAGAAGATAATATTTTGCCAATTTTTTTTTAAAGATTAGATTATTGATTAATAAGATCAAATTGGGGAGTTCATAAATATGAAAAATTTATATATAAATATAAATATAAAAATAGGAAAGGGGATAATGTAGGGGAATCTAAGTCAAACATATTATAAAGTAAACGCTAACTTTCAAGTGAGAAAATCAAAACTAAATAGTAAGCATAAATTAGCAAAACTTAAAGATTTTTTATCTATATTTAAGTATTATAAACATGTTTTGAATTTGAAAAGATTCTTAAATAAATATTACCTATTAATTAATAAAGTTCAGCGAGTATCTAAAACAATAAAATTAATATATTTCCAAATATGGATCAATCAGAGATAAAAGAGACAGCAACAATATGAATGTTAGTATTTAATCAAATGCCTCAGCAAAGAAAGGCATTTTAAAGAGCAAGAGAACTAACGCTATTTTGCACAATAAAAGTGACTTGGAGAAAATATAATTATAATCAACTATTCTTTATTTAATTATGAATACTCTATGTTTTATATATTAGATTTAAAACGTAAATGTGTTAATGATAAATATATTTAAGAGAATAGCATAGGGTAATAGAAATAAAGTTAAGTAATGTAAAACACTCTGACATCAATGGGTTCACCCTCTTAATATCAATCTTTGGATTCAAATGCCAATCATATATTCATATATGAATCTGCAATACTATTTTTTAAAAATAGGAAGAATTTATCATAAATACATATAAATAAATACTATTAATCATAGTAACTACTAATCAAAGCAATCATTGATGAAGAATGATAGATAGAATCCTATATAGAAGAGGAATTAGCAGAGAAATATGCCAGAAAGTATATTCCCTCAATAGAAACAAATTATTACCAACAAGCTGTCAAACTCAATTTAATTTATATTTATTAATTAATAAAATTAATATTAACTCAAATTTTAACAGCAATAACTACAATAGCAATATAAATAATACAAGCCTCCCTCATAACCAGTCTACTATAACTTCACAATTAGAAATTATTTATCATAATATCCTAATTATTTATTTTTAAAGATCATAATTTATCTGAAATTTAATTAACAAATATTTTATTGATAAATATTTTATCAATGAATACATGGACGAATCTACATCATTTGCACTTTCTCCTGAAGAAAAGGAAAACTTGAAAAACAACATGAATAACGATAAAGTAGTAGTTTTCTATAAAAAGATACTTGGAGAGATCAGAGATGTCATAAAAGAAGAGAGAAAAAATATTAAGAAATATCTTAATTGAATTTAAGCATAGTAAAACCTTTTTCTAATGATTTATATATATTTTAAGCATTAATTACATAAGATTTGATAAAAAAATTTGGGGGGGAAAGTTTCCTGCACCTGTTTATGATAAAAAAAATTTTAGGGAAGTTTCCTGCAATTTTATTTTTTTTAAATTATTTAATTAATCTTTATAACAACCATCAAACAACTTCCGAACTAATTTCATTTTTATAATTATACTTAATTTATTATAATTTAGTCAATATCATTTCAACGATTTCAATTTTAAACTTATCATAAACTATACTCTAGACCATTTTATTGTCCTCTATGTACTCATAGTAATTCCATATATTATATCCTATTTTTATTGAAATTCTGGTTCAATATATCTTGTATTTTCCATACTTATATAATGTTAAACAACATGTAACACTATTTTTTCTTAAACTTCTTAAATAATGAAATAATATCCTCTTAAAATTTATGGGTTGTAAAAAATTTTTGTTGTTGAAATTTTGTAAAATTTTATTAATTTCTATATTTTAAAAAAGTGCAGGAAACTTCCTCGAGCGAAGGAAACTTTCACCCCCCCCAAAACTTTTAAATATAAAGTATTAGTAAGTTAGTTATATTTATTATAATAAGTTCTTATATAAGTTTAATGATTAATACGAGTTTTACAACTATTTTTTAATTTATTTGTGTTGTAATAATCAAGTTTTCTATATCAATAAAATAATTAATTAAAAATGATGGATATAAAAAACAGCATTCACATTATGAATATAGCAAATATTCCTCATCCAGGCAGCTAAAACATGAGGCAATAATTGAATACAGTTTCAAGAGTGCAAAATGAAGAGGGATTTGAGGGGGGGTCACTCTAGGAATAATAATAATTAGTTTTGATTGAGTAGGAATAATTTCCCTGATACATAGGAAAGTTATGGAAATAATTTTGATGAGAATTTACTAGAAAATGGTGATTTGGAAACTTACAATGTAAAGGGAAATATTGCATAAATTAGCAATAATTGGCTTTTTTGTAGCAGGTTTATTAATAAAATAGTCTTATTACTAATTTGAAGGCATTGAATTGATTTTAATATATTCTTTTTAATAAAAAGTCAATTTAAATATCACCAAGGTCAAACACCCCCTTTTCGGAAACCTGTGATGTCCTACACACCTCAAAACTCCAAGATGATACACCATCCTAATAGCTAATACAAATAAAAATGCTTAGTAAAATAGTCAAAATAGGAAGAGCACACAGAAATTAATAAAGATTCCTAGAAATAATGAATATGATAAGTTCTCACTTTAGAGATAAGTATTCAAAACTGACAGGAATTATAATTAAAGCAGTAATTAAATTTTTATTAATTAAGTAAACAATATCAAAATTTAGAAGAATAAATGCAAGTATATTTTTAAAAATTCACATGTAGCCACAGCAGGGAAGGATGCTTATCCTATAGATAGCTTAGTAATGATCAAGAGACTTAAACTTGAGAACAAATAAGTTGGTACAACTAATGACACTATTAAAAAATTATTAATATTTACTTTGAATTATTTTCCAAATTTTTCATTAGAAATATACTATGATAGATCAAAGCACAGGAATCTAAACTGCTAAAGAAGATTAAAATTAGCCTAAATTACATTAAAATATTCTAAATATAAACTCCAATAACCCCTCATAAACGAGGCTTTAACTCTCTAGTAAGCCTACTAAAGCAAGTGGATCAGGTAGTTTTTAGTATTGTAGGAATATATTTGATTTGGGTAAATTAATTAAAATTAAATTAATTAAGGTTTAAAATTGGGGCAGTAAAAAAATTCAAAGTTACTCAAAATTAAAAATAATTCGATTCTACGGTAGATCCCCCAATTTTAGCTGAACTTTACTACTAGCATTATTCATGACACATCGCAGAAAGTGAGAATATTATTATTTTGAGGCCATTCCCAAAAACAGTATTATGTGTTTTCCTTGCTTGTGAGAAGAGATATAATCATTATAGTTATAACAATAACCGTCTCATTTATAATGCGATATCCAGAGAGTAAAATATTGTTATGATTTGGAGGCATTTTAAAAAATAACTTAAGGAAATTAATAATTAATTCATATTAATTCATTTTTCCAAATCGAATGTATTTCTATAATATTACTTTCAAATCTCACCAATTGAGGAGCACGCCAACCGCCTATCAGTGATGAAAAATAAGATCCTCCTGCTTAATAATACTCAAACGTAATTCAATAACACCTAAGGGCAGTTTAATTTGACCAATAAAATTTAGATTTCGGCAAAGTAATTTCCTAAAACTAGAAGTATCAGTCAAATTCATAATATTGATGTAATGATGCCTTAAGAATAACACTTATAGTAAAACTATTACAATTCATCACAGAGGAAATTTAACAGTACTGTTTTTCAGGCTTATCAAAGTTTGTTATCTAATCGGGGTATTTAAAAAGGGAGTCCCACTAAAATAGAATTTTTAAATAATTCTTTTTACATTCTTACGAAATCAATTAATTCTTGGGGTTTTAATAGTATAATTAAATCTTCTATATGATTTTTAAATAGACTTAAACAAGCAGTTTACTCAAAGATATCCAAAATTAAATTACTATTAATCTACAAATATCACCACTTAAAACTTCAATAAATTGTTTCCAGTTATAAAACCAACTAATATTATAGAACTTAAAAGTAAGCAGTAGACTAGAGCTCAAAGTGTTTTGGGAAAATAATCTTAAAATCTAATTTTTTTCAGTAAAAACGAGTTACTAATTTAAAATTAGGCCGATGGAACTAATAATTAAAATCATTAAAATACTTTGAAAAAGTTCTCATAACTTACTAAGCAAAATTTTTATGAAAAAAATTTATAAAAAAGTGTTAAAAAGTATAATTAACGATAAGATTTAAGCTAGAGAAAAGTTTCGTAAAAATACAAAAATTTAATTGGTGAATCAGCTGCATATTTAGATACCGATAACAATCTATACATAAATCAATAGCAAATAATTCTAGAAATAGCAGCTAAAACAAAATAAGTTTTTAAATGCAAATTCAGGCACAAGCAGTTCACATTTACAAAAATTAAACAAATTCTAACGCACTATGATGCATTTTAATTCCGCAATAGATCTATAGCAGGGAATATAGTAAAACAATCAGATATCAGACTTTAAAGACTAAAATCACGAAAATCACTAAAATGATAAACTCAAAATGCAAGGAAATCTGTATCAAACCTAAACATCACTAATTTAAAATAATCAAACTCAAGCCAAAAATACTTCAGATATTTTAAGTCTGCTTAATTTATAATAATTTACAAGGGATGATTAAAATAAAAGCAAAGGATATTAAACTTATAAGTAAATTTAAAAGTAGAAAGAGTAATTGAGTTAAAGAGAAATCGCATAAAATATCTAGTAAATTGTTGGGAGAGGTCAGTTAAAAAGCTAGAATATAATTAAGTGATATATCAAAGAATTAAGAGATTTTAATGGGGAATACTAGGTATGAACAAGGAAAAGATAGTCTTATAAAAATCATAAGGATATAATTTTTTGAAATAATTTTCAATGGTAAAAAGGTTATAGTTTATATATTGCTTTTGTAAAAATTTATGTTAATAGATAGCTAAAGAAAAATAAATAAACTTATAACAAAACAAGAAAAATTAGAATTTTAGAAAACGAGTCAAGTAAGAGCTAAATCAATTCTTTAATCAAATCGAAATGGTTTGCAAAGTCTTACCTCATCTGAAATATTTGGATGTAAATTTATTTGATTATCTTAAAAACTAAATTTTTAATTTAGCATACACCCTTGCACAGCAGTAGATGGTAAAAAATGATATCATCAAGATTGGATAATCAGAATTTAAAAAATGTTGACTTCTTTATTGCAATTTTTTAAACTGTCTTTATTTTTTTATAAAAGAATTCGCCAATAAAATATACGATGACATAATCCCTAATAGAAACCAATAATACCCAAGAAACTCTTCTCTTAATAATCAATAAAAATATTTATCACTAGAACATATAAACACTGATGATAATTCAGATAACTTCTTCCAGAATAATTTGGATTTAAATTTAAGTTAAGAATCCCTTAATGACATCAAGAAAATCAGAGAGATTGTTATCTGAGAGGAGAATTAGAGAGAAGAAAAAGTAGCAAGAAAAACAGTTTTATAGTGAGTTGCCTAGAAGTACCCTACCTGAAACATAAAACGAATATTAGGTTAATTTACAATAAATATAATATATATTTAGTATTTCTTTAATCTCTTAATCTCTTTGATAATATATAATTAAGCTAATATTTAATCCAAGTCAAAGGCCCAGGAGAAGCTTACTAGGATATCTTTGATCAAAATTTTGTCAGTAATTTACTTCCAGTAATATTTGATCAATCGAAACTACAACCCTTTAAAAGTTAAAATGACTAATTAACTATTGAAAATTTAGATTCTTAGAATGGGTATCTTGAATCTGATATGATCAAATCACCTGACTAGAATATAGAATTAATTATCAAAAACTTTTATATATTTAAAATTGGTTGATTACCTAGACGATTTATAGAAATTAGTTCTAACAAATTATTACTATTAATATAGAAGTGTCTCGCTAATAATCCTAAATTACACTATTATAACTCAAAGGAAAAGACATCCTCAAGAAATACTAAAAATATAATCCTACTGAAGATGAATATTCTCTCTATCTCAAGTTAAAAGTAGTGTCGTAAATATATTAGATTATAATATTATAATAAATTATAATATCATTCAAAACCCCTTAGTGAAGTTTATAAGTGCTTTGATTAGTAGGGTATAGTTGGGCTTTTATTAGGGTTAGTAGGGAAATTAGGCCAGTTTGCAAAATGAGAAATAGAAATTAGAGATTTTTGGGCTCTATTTATGATGAGAAATATTTAGATTTACTGCTTAAGCTTATGTATGGTGCGAGTATAACCAGTGATGAATTATTGTGCGATTACAAAGCTATTCTGTAAGAGTGTTTCTACTGTAAGGTATCACTGTTTGCTAGCTGTTTAGCATTTCAATTCTGGTTCTATATAACATCCTGCAAGAAAATAAAAGTTCTCACAGCACCATATTGACTACCTCTGTGATTCGAAGACTTTAAAGTATTGGGCACATTTCCCACTTGACAAGCGAGCTGTGATGTTTCATAGCAAGTTTCCTGACTTGCGTATCTCACCATAGACTATCGCAGATATTTATTGAAGGAATGGTATTACATTCAAGACTGTCAACAGAGAGAAGAGAGTGACTGACTATACTCTGCCATTTTATAGTAATAATTTAAACTATATATATGATTAAATGCAGAGGTCTATTGATAATAGCATCAAGTTCATACACCCTGATGAAGCTGTGTTTACGTTCAACACCTTTATTAATAAGTCTTGGTACAAGAAGTAAGATAATATAGAAGTGAATGACTAAAAGGTTAAGGTAGTCACTCACGCAATTTTGGCTGGTATAAGTGAAGATTCAGGCTTAGAAACTTGTGTTATTCATCCTGGCTCTATTAAGGTAGAGCAGTATATAGAGTTCTTACATAAGCTAAGAGATAAGATAACGATCAAGAGATCATACTGTTTGTTGATGACCTCTCAATTCATAAGACTAAGTAATCTAAGAAAGCTTATGAAGAGTAAAAGATACCTCCTGTGTATAACGTTCCTTACAGTCCTCAGTTTAATGGAATCGAATTCTATTGGAGTTAGATTAAGACTCACTACAAGAAACTTTTGCTGTATCACCTAATGCATGATCTACCAATCGGCACAGTAGACTTAATACAGAGTAGTTGCAAGAGAGTGGATAAAGACTAGACTACGATATGTTCAAGGAAAGGAAGAATGAATGTTTATTAATAAGTGTTAGACTTAAATGAATGAATTATTTCACATATCAAACGTACTTTTAAATGGATTCGGCTTCTCTTTTTTTTCTTCCTCTGGTGCTTAACTAGGACCCATGTTTCTTCTCTTTGTACCAGCACCAGCTTCTATGTTCATTTCATCAGGCTTTTAAACTTCATTATAAAGTCTCTTGCTAACTTAATGAATGGTTTGAGACTTTCTCTCTCTGTGAACCTTTGCATTCTCTTTCATTAGAAATATACCAGTTCCAGGTTTCCCTAAAAAGTTATAAATCAAAGCTTACTAGAGAAAAGGATGCTTCTTAAGCTCTGCTAGCCAGGTCTCGCTTATTAGTATTCCTTGCTTTTTTTAATCTTCAGGAGAAATAGAGTAGCATTTCTTATGAGCTTCTTATATAATTTCTCTCAAATAATCATCTTTCATTTTACCAAGAACACCAAAGTAGAAGTTTCTTTCAGGCAACTTATTTGAGAGTTACTATTTGCTAGGAAGGTAAATAACCACTTTCTCATCTTTCATTCCATCCTCGTAGAGATTTGTGACTGAAATCTCTGGGCAGTTAGTTATTTCAATCAGTTTGATTTCTTTTTTTGGGGGGGGGCAACACCTGAACCAGTAAATTATATTCATATTTTAACCTCCCTAAGAGCTCTTTAAATGTACGACTAAGATCAAATAAGGGTCAATAAACATGAATTAAGCATTAAAAATAGTTATAGACAACTCCATCATGTCCAAATGATAAAGTTTATTCATGAAAAAATCATATTAAAATTTGATTTTTTATTATTTTTTCAAAAATATTTTGTATTTTATTCTTGAATTTTGATTTAACTAAGTGTTATGCAAGCTATATCCCAACAAGTCACCGATCAAAATATATATAAGTATGCTAAACTCATATTAAGATATACCTCCTTGAATTAAATCGGTGACTTGTTGGGATATAGCTTGCATAACACTTAGTTAAATCAAAATTCAAGAATAAAATACAAAATATTTTTGAAAAAAAATAATAAAAAATCAAATTTTAATATGATTTTTTCATGAATAAACTTTATCATTTGGACATGATGGAGTTGTCTATAACTATTTTTAATGCTTTATTCATGTTTATTGACCCTTATTTGATCTTAGTCGTGCATTTAAAGAGCTTTTAGGGAGGTTAAAATATGAATATAATTTACTGGTTCAGGTGTTGCCCCCCCTTTTTTAAAAGCTTTCTTCTCCTCGCAGAGTATTGCTTTTAAGAATGATATTTTAGTACCTTCCATCGTTGGAAGGAATAGACCAACTGTATACATCGTTGATTAACATCAATTTATTTACCATGCTAAGTCAGGTATCGATAGAGATCCTCCTTGCTTCTGAATCTTGAGATCATTTCTTGAGCCTCGACTCTTTTCATTTGTTCATTGAATGATTCCATCTTTGTTCCTCTTCCTATTAATGAATTTCAAGTTTTAATTTATAGACTTCAGGATCCTATCCTTTAAAATCTTACTATTAAATATGGGCATCATATAGGAGGTTAACCCAGTAAAGATACGTGGAGAAAGCTGGCAGAAGCTGTAACAAACTTCAGAATGGAGCTCCATTTTTATCAATTTAGTTCAATTAAATTAGTATAAACTTGTTTAAATTTAATTAGTACTGGTACTAATTCGATTTAATTTTAATTGGTACCAATTTAATAGTACCAAAACTTAATTAGTACCTAGTTTTATTCCAGTGAGGTTTTAATGGAAAAGTTCAAATCTGGTTCAAAACTTGATTGAAACCAGTATCAACCTGATTTTTATCTGAGTTGGTACCAGAATCAAAATTATTAAGTGTAAGATTACAAAAATTATAGTTATAAACTGAGTATAAATATGAAGTCTTAGAGCTGAGATCAAACCATCATTAATGCTGTATCAACTCCTATATAGTCCAGCTATAGCTATAGAGGTTTTAAGAGCTTTATAATAGAAATTTAAATTTGAATTTAAACATGGCGGTCAACTTAAATCGTAGAGTGGCACTTTTAGGAGCAGGTCAATCAATGCTTAACTTTGGTTCAACCATGAAACAAGAAGTTATTTATATTGAGAGGGAGGCAGAGCTAAGAGCTCTTGAATTTGAAGCACAGGTTTTTATTATATAGGTTTAAAACATGAAACAGAAAGCTGAGATAGAAGTTTAAACATTGATAAAAGATGTTGAGGAAAAGGAACAGCTTCAGATTTAAAGGATTAAAACTTTTGAATGCTAAGACTGCTAAAATTTTTTCTCTATTGATTCCAGTTTGAAGAGACATATGAAAGAGGTTCACTCTGGGAAAGCTGAGGTGTATTTTAAGCATGATAGGGTCGATGGTAGGTACTAGTGCACGACTTGTGAGAAGTCTTATACTCACTCAGCTAAAGTTAAGAAGCATATGCAGAAGCATCACCTTAGTGAGTTCTTGATTTAAGATAAAGAGACTTACAAATTAGTGCCCGCTAAAAGAAAATCTAATAATCTTGAGACTTAAAAAGAACAACAGGAGAAGCTCAAGAGGCAGTAGCTAATAGAATTAATGAATCAACCTGCTGGTAATGTATATTTAGCATGCTTTTAAGAGAGAGCCATGTATATTCCTGCACTAAATGCAGTAGACCTTAACAGTTGTATTGAAAACTACTTACATATAAACGTACCTGCTAAAGCAAAACTCATATGGTT